>JBAMJV010007874.1:5000-89152 GCA_037951105.1 Echinarachnius parma
TCGATAGTTCAGTCGTCATCGGCGTCGTCGTTGAAGGCACTTTTGTTGTGAATGGAACATGATACAAATGGAGAAAATAGTATTAGTTGAAATATAAACACTCCATTTGAGTATGATAATTGTACTACTATTGATGATGATGATAATAATACTACTAATAATAATAATAACGGTAATAGTAGTAAAGGAATAATAAATATATTACTCAAAAATAAGGATAATAGTTATCATAATAATACGCATATTAACCATAATTAGAACTACATCATCTACTATTACTACTTATACTTCTTCTACTTCTACTACTACTACTACTACTACTACTACTACTACTACTACTACTACTACTACTACTACTACTACTACTAATACTAATACTACTACTACTACTACTACTACTACTACTACTACTACTGCTACTACTACTACTACTACTACTACTACATTTAGTTACAAAACTGAAATACTACTGCCGAACCCCTGACTATCGCATGACACAGTACACTTTATGAGAAAGGATATCAATTATGTTAAAAAGGTGGTAAATTGAATAGGTAACACCATTTCGTGTCATCCAAATAATGGTCCCTACCTTCAGGAGTCGGGGTAACTTTGGTGGAAGCCATTGACGTGGTGGATGGTGATGTCGAAGACGAGGCCGGTTCAGTGGTCATCGACGTCGATAGCTCAGTGTTCATCGTCGATAGCTCAGTGGTCATCATCGACGATAGCTCAGTGGTCATCATCGTCGATAGTTCAGTTGTCATCGTCGATAGCTCAGTGGTCATCATCGACGATAGCTCAGTGTTCACCATCATCGATAGTTCAGTCTGCATCGTCGTCGTTGTTGAAGGAAAACCGGTTGTGCGCTGCGTGTCGTGCTTCATCGACATGGTTGTGGTCGGTTGAGCCATGGATGCCGTAGTCATTGATGTCAGGGCATCTCGTTCGGATCGATACGTTGTCGTAATCAATGGTGTCGAAGTTTCCGTCGTGGGTTGAGAAGATGTGGACAAAAGCGATGTCGTCGTCTTAGTGGTCGACTGAGAAGTGGTCGAAGTCGTAGACGTCGCGCTCGTGGAACCAGGGTGAGAGGTTGACTTCTTCTTTGGCAAGTCTTAAACAAAAAGAAAGTAGACACGGACTTTAGAGTGAAACTAGTAAAGTGTCCACTAAAAAAAACGACGACAATTACTCTTCTACCGTGTTGTTTGGCTTATGGTAAGAGAAGAATAAAATAGGGTTAGATTTTTAGAAATGCCCCTTTAGTATGACGATATCTATCACTGATAATTATTCAGCTCAAGAGCGTTAATGAAAGGTGATAAACCTCATACACATTATACAATAATTCGTTGGAAAAGCAGATGCAAAGTTTCGATTTTTAACCAGGAAAGTAGTGTTTCTTTTCAATGAAACTTTCACACATCATTCGGAAATATCTAACAATGATTTTGGTATAGGATTGAAGTCTTAACTGTAATTTTTGGCAATATTTGGCACTTTACAGGTGCACCTTTAATATCAGTGAAAATGAATGGTAGTTTGACAGCGTGAGACTCATGTAATGTACAGTGTCCATGGTGTAAGCAAACAGTGTATAGCACATTATGAACACAGAGAGTGGCACATGACCGACACAATGGCCCGGATTCACAAAGGAGGTTTGTATGGAGTGCTGCTCGAAGACAAATTAAACACTTTTAAATTCACATTGATTTGACTGTTAGTGCTTGCTAACTACCACATTTCACCATCTTAGAAGACCCACACGGTTTATGTGTTTAAATCCCACCTTTGATACAAAAAGGGCTATTTTGGGGACTCAACCCCCCGCCCCCCCCCCCCCCCCCCCTCCACCTTTCAAAATTTAAGTGGTCTCGAGCATTATAACCTATGTCTAGGTCTCGGTCTCGGCCTTTATATTTTTGAAGGATCTTGGTCTTGGGCTCGAATTTTTGTTAAGGATCTTGGATTCGGCTTCGAAAATTCTTCACCGACACCCCACTCTCGGAATTGTTGGTCAACGAAATAATCCCCCCCCCCCCTGAAAAAGTCCTGGGTACGCCACACGTCACTATAGGCTGGTTGGGTGCTATAAATAGGCGGCCACTATCAACTGTATAGTTAAAGAGGGATGCTTACCAGGAGGAAGGCTGCATATCATCTGCTTCTGGAACCCCGGAACCTTGGGGAGGTTCTCGACGAACTTGGGAACGAGTTGGATCGGCTCGCCATCAGGTCCTCGTATCTTCTTGCAGAAGTTCGGCAATTCGGCTCGCTCACTGTAGCGGGAACGTTCGTACACTTCTGGTTGCTGCGTAGGCGTGGTAGGTGCATCGGGTTGGGTAATGGCGGCGTCTGCTTCATCCAACGGTGTTTCACTATCAGCGCCTGTTGTCTGAATATAATCATCAACCGTTGCAGCCTGAGATGTTTCTACCGTGCTCTCCCCAACAGCAATCCGCGTTTGGAGACAGATGAGCATGAAGACGAACACACCAACTGTTTGAATAATAGTAATAATTGCACTATAAATTCACTGATAATGCTTCGAAAATGATGTGTACCTTTTTTGTTAGACATTAACCAAATACACTTGAAATCTTGAACCGCGAAAATGTCATGACTGCTATCGATGTTAAATACATACAGTGTGTCCCAATCATTTGGACCACACTATACCCCGCTGATTAAAGGACACATTCCCCCCAAAAGGAAATTGTTTGCGTCCTCATTGGAAGGTAATTGAGTATGGTTCTACGAGGATTGAATGGTATAGAAGGAAACCTTGTACTGTGACATTATAGGAGCAGATTTTGTATTCAAATACAAGACATTATCACAAAAAAGCGGTACGTGGACATTTACATTGAAACCGTATAACACAAATTGGAAGTAGTAATAAAATGTAACCCCTTTTCAAAATTATAATTTCATAGAAAGTGTATTGGAATTAATTTAAAACCCACTTTCGTATATTTTGCGATTTTATTACGTAACATTTTATATATGTATATGTAATTTCCTTTTTGATTTGTGCACCACTCCCTCGCCCCCAGCCCCCCTCAGAATCAATGATACCACTCCACCCCGATGCTTTTACAGAAGGGAATTTGTAGTCTAAAAACGTTCTTTTTTTGAAGGATAATGATTATCATGATGCTTGGGGTGTTGTGGGCCGTCTGTCCACTCGTAACTAGGCGAGTGTGTGTGCACTCTACGCTGTGTTTCACTTGACTGCGCACCGTGCGCAAGCCGTGAGCAAGATGGCACTGCGCGTCTGATTCCTGAATCCGAACCGCCTTGAAACAGTTGGAATTGAATGTTTGTTCCCTCCTCCATGAACATGCATCAGTGAGTTTATGCCTGTATACCATGTGTTAATCCCCCAGTGCTTTCACTTACATAACATCACCACCTGAATTTGATGATGAAATGAAACATCATAACTTCTCCATTGTGTGCAATATATTAGTAGTGTTTGGCCTATTAATATTGAAAGTTTTTACATGCTTTATCTCTTGTATCATCTTGATTAATAATTTCAACTTTTAGATGTACAATTTGTGCAAACTTATGCATGATATTTGTAATTTTCGTATTCTCTTTCTTTTTTTAGACATGCTTGTAAACATGTGCAAGTCAACCCCCAGTACTATGAATACAGCTTGATCGAATCAAATTGAGTTAGATTGAATTGAATTCAATATTTTATCCACTTACCACGCAACACAACCATTACGGGGCTACTAGCACTTCGACTGACGTCACGCCGCAACGCTGTAACCTGAAAAGATATAAAGGAATAAGTTGAAAACCTTTTCATTTGGTAATATTAGTTAAAGGGATCTAGTAACTTTGTTGACATGTGCAAAAAGTGATGAAGGGTTGATGCAATGTATATTGTTGTTATTTCATAATTATGTCCACAGGGTATTGTGTGAAAATTTAAAGTCAAATGGACATTGCATGGCCAAGTAACGCGCGAAAATGCAAAGTGATATTCACTTACTCACTGCACTCACTTTGTACACGGTTTCAAAACTCCGGGGGAGTTTTTCTTATCTGAATACTTCGATCGTACATATCTTTGTAACAAAAGGGAAATTTGAAAAACCGAAACCGGTCCCATGATTTGATTGTTAATAAGCATACAACAAGGTATGAGGGAACCGCTAGAAGTAACATTTTATTTTGAGGATTTGGACAATGTTACTAAGTCCCTTTAAAGAGGGGGATAACCGAAAGACCGTTTGCAAGCCAGAAATAGAAAGTTGCGAGTTAAATGTCGAAATGTATTTTTGTAAAACACAACCGAAGTAATTCAATCGGAAGTGTAATTTAAGGCGTGGTTTGTAGTTAACATTGTGATCATTAGAGAATCAGGTAAGAAATTAAATGAGCCTGACAGTTACACTATACAAAGCAATTGGTTTGTATTGCATCAACCTTAACATTTCACAAAACGATTCAGCCATGCTCCCTTTTAATCACTTCACGTATATTTATTTATTTATTCTTGTCGTCTTACAAAAAAATACAGGGTAGGTCGTTCAGTTAAAAAACTGCTTTACAACGGCGCCCTGTATGGGACATACAAATAATTATACGTTACAATACAGTTCAAAATAAAGATCTATAACATACAACATCATGAATTAGACGGAAATACAAACAAAGATACAATATAAATATTCATCAGCATGCACTCATCTACCCCAATCACCCTACCCAATAAATACATTATAACTGAGTATTATAGTAAAACCAATACAAATATAACATTACTAATGGGTCATAAATATTTAACTGTAACATGTTTATTGCACTTATTACATTTCTTTAAAAAAAATACTTAGTGAGGAACTAGATTGGATGACAATATGAAGTTGATTAAATAACGAACTGTATAAACAAATAACCGCTTCATATATCATTACGAGGAGTCGATGATAATATGGTTACTGTGAGGGGGCTTCTCAAAGTGTATCGATTTACTTAGTGAGCGGTGCGCCGTTCTATCAATAATTCGATATAATATACTGAAGTCAAATTATTTATAGCTTTATACATGATAACACAATACTGATATTTCATTCTTTGCTCCACTGATCGCAATTCAGTGTAATTTGCAGAAAACACTTAGATGTAAAGCGGTATAAATTTAAAACAGGATTTGCATATATATTCTGTAATTTGTGTATCTTTCACAAATTTGACTTTGAACAGCTTCAGTGCAGCAATAATCTATGTAGGGTAAAGTATGTGCATAATATAAATTTATTAGCACTTTATACGGAACTAAATGCTTTATCCGTCTTATACATGCTATATAGACCGTGATATTTTCAGATATATAGTTTCAATATGTTTTGACCATACTAATTAAGAGTAGAGTAGTACTCGATAAAGATATTTTATATGACTGATATTTTCTAACTCACTATCATTATATTTCATGGAAAGAATAGCTCATTCAAGTTCGTCCGATCACTCCGGCCATTGTACAATGTGACGATCAGTCTCGTCATTGGGCATTCAATTTCGTTATTTCCCATTCAAATTCGTCAAACAATATCGAATGGTGTATTTGACAATTTGTTTCATCATCCTTTAATTATTATCCTTTGTATATTTGAACCCAATATCTGTGTTTGTTATATGCCCCAGAAATTCATACAATTTTAGTCTATTGTCTATTGAACAGTTTTTGTATTTATATAATTAATTTGATAAGGTAATGTTTTTCCCAACATAAATTAATTGCATGGACCAATCAATTAGACTTATGGTCAATTATTGTTTTGTGAATAGCAATATCGAAATAAATTGTTTTGTGATCAGTTGATGGTATTAGAAACACCTATTTTTGAAGTTGTTCATTTTGAAATGATGAGCTACAATAGGGAAATACATATGGACCAGGGCAACCACACTACGTGACGAAATTGAACGACAAAGTCTTGAAATCGAATGAACAATGACGAATTCGAACTTCACATTGTGCGTTTTATGACCAGTCGGGACGAATTCCATTGCAAAATGACGAATTCCGATGAGCCAATATTGAATTTGAATGACCATTGATCAATTCGAACGGTAAATGACGAAATCGAATGTAGCAATTGCAGTTTCCTGACTTTTTTTTTGTATAACATATATTGGTGATTAACTATATAATACATGCTAACTTGCTTGCTTTATAATAGTTATGTTGTTTCTTTCATAACAAAAATGCGTAAAAACATGTTGAGACTTATACAATGTAGCAATTAGGGTAATCATATACATGTACAAACAAAAATGCATGGCATCCCTGTAATTTATCGTAGCTTTTATCCCAGTGTTATGTGTTGAGAAATAAAGATAGAGACATCAATTTCACCCACAAATTCAATATACCATTATCCAATTCAGATCTTGACTAATATTTGAATACGAGTTGAATTAATGTGATGATGGGAACATAATTAAGTTGTCAGAAAAGCGATAGCCGACTATTTGCTTCAAAGAACGAGATATAAGTTGAATTATCAAATCAGTAAATAAAATGTGTACAAAGCAAGAGTCAGTTATTAACGAATTGTTCAGAGTCTGCCTAGGCTTTTGTATGTTTCGGTTAATAGTCTGCTTATGTTGATTCGTTTCGTAGCAACTTTGCTTCGCCTCCAAACAATAATAATTGCCCGCCTTCCCCTAAACCAAACTATAAACAAAATAACAATGGTATATCACCGGCTCTCTAGTTCTTGTTCGGTTTTCACCAAATTTGGTGACTGTAACTAAGATTTTATTGCGAATATGTTAGTATAATTGTTTACCCAGTTTGAATATTTCCGTTGGCATGTCAGCCAATAAACCATCTAAGAATGAGCCGCTAGTCATTTTTTCTTTACCTAGCAAAGACAATTGTACAGCAAACGGCGTTCCTAGGGATTTTTGGTTTAAATAGAAAATCTCACTTAAGTCCTAGTTCATAGGGAGAAAATATACATTCAAAATTAAAACAGATAGCGACCCTCAAATGTACCAAACGATCCATAAAATGTTATTATCTTATATTATTCAAGACGAAGTATACTTCTTCTAGAATAATGTAAAATAATAATTTCATACACTTGCATTATTTTACCTAAGCGTATTAATTTTCATTAGCATATTAATTTTCCTATTCAATTCAGACCATCTAACCCAAACTAGCCATACATGTCAGAATTCACAGCATATTTCAACCACTTTACGGCAAATAGCGCCCCGTATTGTCATCTTAAGACAGTTTAATGATTGCATGAATTGAATGAAACTAACTTTGTCTTGCGAGACGTTATAAATGGGATTGTTGGGAAAATAACAAATATCTAACCTAAAAGTAAAAGACGATGCAGTACTCACCCTAACACTAAGACCTAATCTTAACCCTAACCCTGTCACCCGAAACCTAAACCTAAACCTTAAAGGTGCACCTGTAAAGTGTCAGATATTGCCCACAATGACATTTGAGACATCAATCCTGTACCAAAATCATTGTAAGATATGTCCGAATGATGTGTAAAAGTTCCATTGAAAAGGATCACTGCTTTTCTGGTTAAAAAGGCGAAAATATGCGTCAGCTCTTGAGCTGAATGGTAGATATCGTCATACTAAAGGGGCATTTGAAAAAAATCTAACCCTATTTTATTATTCTCTAACCATAGGCTAAACAATACGGTAGAAGATAAAGGAGGAAGGTCCAAGTAATTTCGTGGAGTTAGACACTTTACAGGCATCCCTTGAATCTGTTTGAACCCTTAACCTTGTCTTAGCCCCATCCGAGACCATTACCCTAATCCTAACTCTAACGCTAACCCTTACTCTAACCCTTAACCTAACGAAAACCCTAACACTAAATGTAAACTATATAAAGCTTGTTAGACCCTAACCCATTTCCTAGCCCTAAACGAGGCCGTGTCCGTTACCCTAACTCTAACGCTAATTCTCACCCTAACCATAACCCTAGACATAAACCTTAACCTAAATCCAAACCGGAATGTAAACCAAAATATAATTATAATCCTAAACTTAAACATATACATGACCAATAATCTTAAACAGGAGTGTCAGAGGGGTGTCAACTATCGGAGCAATTATGGTTGCCGGAGAGAAAATTGTGGTGACGATACAATGATTTGTCAAAGATGGAGAATAATGATTGATAGCTTCGACGCACCGGAAATTAGCTGAAGCTTCTATTTACTTCCGAAAAACAAAAGAGCTCTAATGTCAGAGTTTTGTATTGATAATTCTAGTATTGCTTCTGTCTACTCATCAGAGCAGGATAGTTGGATTCGACAAAGTCAATGAAACACTATATTGTGCGCTCTTTTCGCTCCCTAGGAGCATTTCGTTCAGTGCTACTTATAACACACACCCTTAAAGGGATCTAGTAACTTAGTTGACATTTGCAAAAATGATGAGTCGTTGATACAATGTATATTGTTGTTTTCTGGTATGTCCACTGGGTGTTGTGTGAACATTTCAAGTCAAACGGACGTTATATCATATATGGCCGAGTAATAAACAAACATGCAAAATGACGAGCAGTAACCGGAATGTAGGGAGTAGGAGGCAAACGAATTATTTTGTAGCACATTATCATTTAGTTTCTAAAGAATACATATTATTTTAATATTGGGGGCACGCTTCCCCCCTCCGGGCCGCGTCTCTTTGTAGCTACGCCTCTACTAATAAGCTTACTTTTCAAGATATTTATGGTTATCGCTCCTTCTGCCTCATTATTTGTTCTTCAATCTACGCATTGTACTTTATTGTTATGCCCTTTTTAAAGGAACAATACATGATGAGATTAGTTACAAAACATCCGCTTTCCATAAACAAAACTGAGGTAAATATGTCAGTCATCAATAAGCTACGTTGATATCTAGGAATAGAAATGGTAGGTCAAACGTTAAAAATCCAAATCAATATAGAACATCCTATTTTCATATCCATATAGGCATGTGTAACAAGTTGAACAAACAAACCTGTTTTGCCTCAAAGTAAAACGAAAATGGATTTACCGCCTTTTAGAATAAAGCTCTTAATAATAGGAAATATAGGTAAACAATAAAATCTTAATCATTACAATATAGTTCTCGTACAACTGTTCGTAGCGTATGATTGCTTTCCACGTTATCGTTGGTAATAATCATTCATTAAAAACATTTTGCCGGTTTTAGAAGACCATTTTACTTTATGTAGAGCAGTTATTTTCTCCATCAGACATCGTCATATTGACTCCTCCTAACGGAAGCTAATATATATATTTTTGCATTATTTTTAAGCCACTTTACAATGAAATCAAAATCTCTTTGCAAATAATTTTGAACTTGAAAAAAGGCAACAGCATTATTCAAGATAGCATTGTCATCCGCATAAAGTAAAAATATCGATTGAGAAGTAAAACTCAATTTACATATATCATTTATAAACACACAAAAATGAGTGGGCCAAGAATTGATCATTGTGGAACTCCAGACTGAACAGTTAAATAATTACTTCAACATCCTTGGACTGATACACAATGTTTTTTACGTAAAAGATAAGACTCATACCACTTATATTCTTTATTTCTTATACCAAACAATGACAATTTAGCAAGAATCAAATGTAATGGAGTAACATCAAACGCCTTTTTAGGTCTAAAAATATGGCACCTATTAACTGACCTGAATCCAGATTTTGTAATAAAATATCTACTATGTGAGACACACATGTGGCTGTTGAGTGTAATGGTCTAAAACCGGATTGCTCATTTGATAAGAGTTTATGATTATTGAAAAAATCATACAGTTGTTTATACACAGCCTTTTCCAATATTTTAGAAAGAATTGGCAGTATCGAGACTGGTCGAAAATTACTTATTTCAAATGCACCACCTTTGTTTATAGGTGTTATACGTGCCGTTTTGAAATCCATTTGAATTTGAGAGGTTATTAAAGGTTATTGCAATGAACTCGGCAGCTTACTTTAATAATTTAGGATGTAGACCATCCACACCAACAGCCTTTTTACAATTTATACTCATTAATATTCATTCTTAACAAATTCAATAGATATCTCTTTAAATTCAAATTCCTTGTCTGTTTGTCATAACGTATCTAGTGCATTTATATATCTTACACTAGGCGGGGCGCCATCATTCAATTGATTACTCACTTCATTTAAAGCGCTATTTAGTTTGGATGGCATTTCTTCAGCATCCGTGATGATATTTCCTTCTACGACCAACTTTACATTCATAATTCCATTTTTATTTGGAAGGAGATTGTTCAAAATGTTCACATTTTTCTTGATGCCACTACCACATTTCAAAAATTCAGGTTGATAACAATTTCTTTTCAACTTTTTATTCATATTGTAAGCTCCTATGGGCCTATACATTTATCCCAGTGACATTGCAATTTGGTTTCATGGTTTTTCTTTCTAACGTAATCGCCTTCACGTACTAATATAATGTATTCATTAGATACCCAAGCTGCACCATGGTGCCTTTTCCTTATCGAAATAAAGGAGCATGTTTGTTACTCAATTCAACAAAATAATTCAGTTTTAAATTCCATCCATAACTCTTCTACAGAAATATCATCAGAATACAATTTACACATTGTAATCTAGATTGAACAATATTGTGTACATTTAATGTCATTATCAAATCAATTAACGTACTACTGTGTGGATTGATTCGTGACGGCTGTTTAACCAATTGCTTTATCTGCATATAAATACATACATCTTTTACCGTTTTTGATGTAACTTTTGATGTAACTGTAAGCATATTACAAGTTAAGTCTCCTAATAGATACATTATTTGACAACGTTTTCTATGGCATGTTGTAAGTGTTCAAAATTAAGATTATGTTCATTGGGTTTCCTATATGTGACAGCAACACATAGTGAACTTGCATTTGACTTCTTAATCTAAAACCACATCAATTCCAATTCATTTAATTATAAATCTTCTTATATATGTGTATTTTTCTTTAAAGGGGTAGTTTAGTTTTGGTAGAGATGGTGCTGCACATCACAATTTTGTTGTGAGGTAATGGAAATCTGAGTGTCGAATTTGAGAGAACATATAATTTTAATTGCAGAATAAACTTGATTTGGTCAAAATCGACCCAGAAACGGCTGAAATATCAATAAATATATCTGATCTTATAATTATTTGTGGCCCAAATAATTAGATGTTTTTTCCAAAAAAATAAAAACTGCTTGCACTTTTTCCAAAATGTTCAAAATCGTTTTTTAAAACGTTGTTGATGATTTCTCTATTCAATCATTGTTTCAATAAAACATCACATGCATAATTTTGTCTGAAAAATGGTTGAAACCAATGCCTTTTTAGAACTCTTTTTTAGACTCTTTTTGAATGATAACGGGCATTTTACTTAGTCGTATGGTAGATTTTGTATACCTTTCGAGCATGGTGGAGTTATAACTATTAGTTTATAATGTTACTGTCCAGGTTTGGTTACTAAAGCTCAGCCTTACCAAAACTGAACTACCCCTTTAATATAACATCCTACTCCGCCAGCCAGTACGGTTGTCCTCAAATTTTTACCCTTGTATTGAGATCATATTATCTGTTATATTTTCATCCAACCACGTTTCTGTTAAACAAATATATCCTAAGGATTATTAGTAAGAAGCTGCTGTAAATCTGCAACCTTATTTCTTAAGCTTCGTATATTTACGTGTGTGATTTTATACCTTTATCCCCTGGGAACTCTAAATTACAAGTACCATCTTATGAATCTCCTAAATCTCATTCGAGAGGATCTGCTATCAAGTGTATGCTTATATTATTACCAACCTCTAAGTCACTAGATTCCTCATCTCTTAAAGGCACATATAAAATCAAACATTTGGGACATTCCCAATTTTCAAATTTGTTATGTATACAATCATACTATTTTTTTTTTAACGTGACCACAATTTATATAAACCCATTTCAGGCATGTTGTACATAATAATGCTTTCTGGATTTTCCTAACAGTTTTTTTTTTCACAAAACCTTCACGGATATTTTACCATTCAACATAATATATACTAAGTACTGGGATCAAAACGTTCAGAATAAGCCCTTCTACAATCGAGGTGAATAAAGATTAAACAAATATTTCATAATTTTATTGATGCAATAGACCGCTTCTGTAATGTATGCAAATAATATGCGTATGACGTCAGACTCCCCGTCGGCAAGCTTAACAATAGTAACTAGGTCCGGCAAGCTCCGGCAAACTTAGCTTGCCGGACCTAGTTACTATTGTTATGCTTGCCAACGGGGAGTCTTACGTCATACGCATATTATTTGCATACATTACAGAAGCGGTCTATTGAGTTTGTTTATCTGATATTAATAGTCTTGAGTAATTTATTTCGCACTTTATCAGCTTCCGAATGTATTGGTATCTGTTGAAAGTTATAGTATATACTTATATAGTTAAATGCTAGTGTTTACTGATTTCATGTGCACAGAAACCTGAGTGAGTGAATATCGAACTTCACAGAGCTCTGAGGTCTTCATGGCAAGTGATACGTTTCTTCACTGTGTTGTGACAAGTTGTAGACATCGCTACAAATACCCTGTCATCTGTCGACGATGCCGCTGCTCCCTTCTTTTCTTTGAACTTTTTGTATGCTTCTTTGAGAAGAGCACGGCTTTTGGTGGTCAGGTCTTCCTGGATTTTGATGCCAGTTGTTTTGAGCTTTGAACGGTTCATCAAGAGCTCCTGCCCTTTTCGGTGTTCCTTTAACTTGACGATGATCGGGCGTTCACCTTTCCTATTGGTGGGGTTGCGTGCCCCGACCCGATGAATGATAGCGATGTCGTCACGTTGTAGGGGAACGCCGATCTTTCTCGCAAGTTCTTCCACAACTCCGTCATCAGCAGATTCATTGTTTGATTCCTGGATTCCGAAGATTCGGATGGAATCACGCCTGGAGTATAATTGCTCCAAGCTATTAATATCATTCTCCAGCTTTTGAATGACGTTGGCCTTTTCTTGGAGCTCTTCCTGGAGGTTTTCGATGTGGACTTGTTGCTCCTTCAGTTGGTTTTCAGCATCGAGGGTCGATGCCTCAGCTTTCTCCACTGTGCTGGTGTATTCCTGGATTTTGCTTGACAGCTCGTCGTAGATCTTGCTGACTCGTGTGTCCGTTTTTCGTCCCTTCTTTTCAATATTCTCTAATCTCTGAGTGGTCTCCTCCATCTTTTGCTCGACGAGTTCAGACATCGTCTGTTTGAAGTCTTTGTTGGCGATGAGTTCTTTCACAACCAGAGATATGTTTGTTGTGAGGTACCATGTTGCGTAATCGGTAGTACTAAGGACTGCTGTACGCTCACACCTTTGTTCACCTTGATTGTTGACAGGGGCTTTACAAAAGTGTGTGGTTGTTCGTGTACATTTGACCTTGTTGCGTGCCCGGAAGCTGTAGATCTGCGTTGATCTCATTTATAACTGATTTAATCTCTTTAAGTTCGTATGCGGAAAAATAAACAACAGTCTCGTCAGCACAAATGTGAACGGAAGAGTGTCTGCTAATAACGGGTTGATTATTGAGCATTTTGAACTGCTTAATCATTACCCGAATCAGAACTTTTCTGCATAGTTAAAGGGGAGCAAACGCTGCCATTTTCGTCTACCTTTACTTATGGGTGCATAATTCCCGTCACTTTTAGGCGTATAATGATTTTGTCTTGGTTATCACTAATAATGGAAATAATAAATATGTTTTTAGACCGCTATTTGTTTTTGTATACACTACGCACTCATTTGTTTTCGTTTTGCTTAACTGAGGTTACCTACCGTGTATTTCTATTCAAACAAGACATGAATAACCAAAAAAATCAAATACAAGAAAACAACAATGACGCAAAAATATTGTGAAAACATTTAATTTGCTTGTATAAAGTGATTCGAAAATAATGATAGAAGGAATAAAGTCCACTTACCGGTCGTGAGTGCTGTGCTCCGGTATCCATAGCTCGCTCCGACTGGCAAATTGTAGAATGACGTTAATAACTTTATCTCTTTTCGAGAGAGTATGAGATATTGATAATATATATTATTCAATGATTTTTAAGTTTATCAATAAGTGTCTTCTTCTACTTCTTCATCTGCCTCATTCGACCCTGGAGATTCCTGGAGGTGCTTCACAAAGATTCACAGTTGAACTCGCTTCGACTTGAATGTCAGAAAGCGTAAGAACTTTATCACTTTTCAAGAAAGTGCGAGATTATACCGTATCCACTTGTTCTAGTTTATCGAAACTTCTGCTTCTACTTCAGATTATTTAAATATACCTCCTTCAGTCTTGAAGAATCGGCTTTGAAAAAAAATCAACAAATCAGAATAATGACAATGTCTAATTCCGATCGGAAGTTATTACTGCGGTGGACAACCTACTGTTGCTTCGGAAACAGCATACTTGCAAAACAGAATGGTACTGGTATACAAAATAGTTCCAAGGAATCTGCTTTTCTCGATCACCAAGATTCTTGTTTATTTTCTTGGAGGAATGAAAACTGTCGATATGATATTTTCTATACGTAATTATTACTTCTGCGAACAACCTACTATTTTTTTGTCAGAAACGCAAATCCAGCGGTATGCAAAGCACTTTTCCGATTAAACTGCCTCCACCAATCCTAGATATTCTTGCTTAGCTGCTTGCATGAACCAACGTTAATTACAGAATGATTCGAATGCAATAATTTTGAGAGGAACATATTGCACGAGGGATCTGCGCTTAGGAGAAATACCTGTCAAAATGGCAGAAGCGAAGCAGGGTCAAACTGATCGGAGGTGAGGGAGGGGGGGGGGGGGGGGGGTCACACAAATCATGGGGGTGCACACCTTATGTATTTTATTTTCTTCACAAAGATGTTACCATAATTGTTTCTGTTTACATTTTGTCAAATGTTAGGAGGCACGTGCCCCCCCCCCCCCTCCTCCGCCCCAAACACTACCGTCCCGTTGCTACGCAACTACAATATGACGATATGTAGAAGAGATCTTCAAAGTTTAATTATTCAATGTTTACCGATCTGAAAAAAATCAATACAAAATTTTGAAACAAAAATGAATGGCAAATATCTAAAGGAGCGGATATATTTTGTTTATGCCATATACGTATGTCAGGACAAGTGGGTAATTAGATTTTACTATTACCATAGCGATAGCGCAATGACAACACTTCCAATTGTTTTTGTTCAAACGTCACAACTTTAATTACAGAATAATCATTCAAATCTTGAAAAGCAAAATATGCTTTTGAGGAGCAGTGAATGAGAATTACTAATTTGATAATATTTATAGCTTAATAACTGCTGCGCTGCTTAAATTCAAAATGTTTTTTCTTCATAAATAACAACACAAACGTCAATCACCAAAATTATGATTTTCATAAGTATTGATACTGCAACATTTAATTATTTAGTTAGATAGTCGCGTCGCAAAGGTAATCTGTTTACAAAAAGATAAAATAGTTCTACATTGATCTAATAACAAATAAGAAACTATATTCACAACACAATTATAATTCAACTAATGTTTAGATTAATATTGAATTCATGAAAAGGTCTTATCTCTACGACGTCCTAACTGTCACGTGACTACGACTGCATTACGTACAAAGGACATAAATGCTCCTAAGTAGAATAATTATCAGCATATGACCCTAATGCCAGTTTATTGGTGCCATAGAATGACAAATTATATAAAACCTTAACAGAACATTTTACAATGTTCAGTTATTATGTACAGCAAACGGGCAGCTGAAAGCAAACACATAAGAAGCATGAACTATTTCAGAAAATATCCGCTAATGTTGCCGCCTATGTTTATTTAAATACACCATTAATTAGTATCTTCATCAAACAGACCCTATTATACATAAACAAATATTTTATATATATATTTCACTTTAACGAACTGATTTGATCAGTTACACTTTATCAATAAATATTACATTTGCCTGAAAAGTAGATGATCTGGGAAAATGAAGACATTTTACCTTGGAAATAAACAAGGAAAAATATTAATTGACTGATTGATTGAAGTAACAAAAGCTTGCCTTAAAAAAATGTTGACATTTGACCGATGATGGCGTTTGTTCCGATCACAAAGTTAGGACAACTGTTGTACATGTACGTAATTCAGTCGTAGTCACGTGACAGTTAGGACGTCCTAGAGATAAGACTTTCATGAAACGCGCCCCAGGTGTATATAAGGACTACTCAGCGGACGCATCCGAAATGTAGTTCATAACACAACGCCATGTCTCTGTATTCGCAATAAAAGGAAAGTGCAGTTCTTGTCAAACCGAATTTTAGTATCTAAAACTTGTCAGTTATCATAATCAACTGACAGTTATAATTCAATGATGCTTGAATGGTAGCAAAACATATGAACGACTAAGTTACTATAACAGGGCTGTTTCCATTAAAAAAGCAACTGTTAACAAAAAAGAGTGCCCTCCAGACACATCAAGTTTCAACCATTTTTACAATCAAATTATGTGAATATCATGTTGGAAACAAAAAAGTTTAATTGCATATTTACAAATATGTGGAATATACAGGGTGGCCCAGAAAAAAACTATGGTAACGACATGCTTCTCAACACGGGAACTAAACAATTACTTCACTATCTAGTGTATATCTTAAAGGGGTAATTCAGTTTTGGTAGAGAGGGCGCTGCAAAACACAATTTGTTTGTGAGGTAATGAAAAACTGAGAGTCGAATTTGAAAGAACATGCAATTTTGAATGGCAGAATAAACTTTATTTGGTCAAAGATGTTCAGAAATGGCTGAAATATTAATAAATATATCCGATCGTAATACATTTGGGCCCCAAATTTATTCCATGATTAAACAAAAACAAAAAAAAATTCTTACTTTTTAAACAATTTTCAAAAGCGGTTTTTAAATAGTTGTTGATGATCATTACTTCAACAAAACATCACATGCATAATTTTGTATGAAAAATGGTTGAAACCAATTCCTTTTTAAAGAGCGCCCTCTTTTGTTTTAATGGCTCTTTTTTTAATGATAACAGGCTTTTTACTTAGTCGTTTGTAATTTTGTATACCTTTTGAGCATGGTGGAGTTATAACTATTAGTTTGTAATGTTACTGTGCAGGTTTTGGTTACTAAAGTTTAGCCATACCAAAACTGTACTACCCTTTTAAGCTACATTTTAGAATAATCTTTCCTTAGTTTATACATTTCTTGCCTACTTATTAAGAAAGAGGCGGATATTTGCTTTTACCAGGAGATAAAACAGTTTTGTTTTCACGAACTTGCACACTGCATCTATTTTTGATGACGATCTTGAAGCAATAAATAATCAATGATTCTCTTTCTTTTTCTTTTTTTGCAACTACATACTGTATACGGAATATTCAGGATGGCCAATAATTTTAGATTCCTTTGTTTACTAAACTAGTTTAATTACAAAATACCGTATATGGAATATACAGGGTGACCCCCCAAAAACGTAAGCATGTTAGTAACGACATGCTTTCCATAACACGGGAACAAAACTATAGCTTCACCCCCGGAATGACTTGGCTAGGTAGTTGAGTAGCGCCAAGTCCATTATTCTTCTTCTAGTTCGGTTCCATAGACCCCCGAATGACTTGACTAGGTATTTGAGTAGCGCCAAGTCCATTATTCTTCTTCTAGTTCGGCTCCTTGGACCACCATTTGAGCCTTTTTGAGGGTTTCGTACGTCTTAGGTAGCTCCAAGTCTATGTATTTTGTAGTTTTAGTCTGCTCCTTATACCCCTTAACTCCCGTTTCAGGGTTTTTGTAGCTCCAAAGACCCTATATGTTCTGCTTGTAGTCAGCTCTTCAGACCCCCATTGCAGAGTTTCGTGCGGCACACCCCCGTCAAAAATTGATTCGAGTGCCCCCCCCCCCCCCCCCCGGGGCTTCACTATCCAGGGTATATCTTAGGCTAAATTGTAAAAAACATCTCCTTAGTTTATAACTTTATAATAATATTATAATTAAGAAATAGGCGGATATTGACTTTTATCAGAAGAGCAGACTCTTTGTTTTCAGAAAATGATACTCTTGTAGCTAATTTCCGGCGTAGATCGTGAAGCGATTATTATTCTATGATTCCATATTCATCCTTGATTGTTTATTATATTAATCTACATACATAAGTAGACGGATGATTATACTGGGTAGTCCAGAAAAAACACGGTCACAAAACGACATGTTTAATAATCTACGGAGTCTTTTACCGATAAAACTTCATGCCAAAATCAGTATTTTGGACTTTGTACTTTTCTTCCAGAAGTTTTTCTTTGGCACGATGTTGGATTTAAAATGTTGTCAAAGCTGGACAGATTTGTGGCAGGGAAATTTTGTCTTTTTCAAGCAAGATTATCAAGTAATGATGCATGCACATTGTTAGCGAACTTCTGTACATCACATTATTGATGGTTTAGACGGGTAATGAAGTTTAGACAGGAATTTACAAATGGTATCGTCTATAAAAGTCGAAAGAGGCAACTTCCCGGCAACAATGTCATTGACAATTTTAAATCCAACATTGTCATTACAATTAGAAATACCTAACCGAAATGTACGGTTTAGGAATGGTCATCTTGTATAACCAGTTGTTTTGTTCCCGTGGGAAGTATGCAATGTTTTTTTTTTTTTTCTGGGGTACCCTGCAAGCAAAACACGCTTCTACAAACGAAGAGCTTAGTTCCAGAAGGGGCTAAATCCACTTTCCATACAAATTGACTTAGCGATGTCAGTACATTAATAAGCTACGCTACTATCTAGAATCCAAATTTTAGTACAAATTACAGAATCAAATTCAAAATATGGGACGATCCGTATTTATATTCCCATAGGCATGTGAACAAAGTTTGACAAAGAAACCTGCTTTACTCCAAAGTTGAAAAAGTGGATCTACCCCCTTTTGGAATTAAGCTAGTAATACTGACTAATAATTGCAGTGATTTCTTACAAATTGCATCTAGATCTAAGTTATGATGTCATTTGAAAATGCGAATATTAGTATAATAGGAAAGGCGGATATGAAATTGTATCGGAAGAACAGACTCTTTTGTCTTCTTAAATGAATGGATGCTATTCATAGTTTCCGCTGACTCCACGCACATAAATATTATCCTCCGTTTCTTTAATCAAATCTTGTATAATTGTCTCCAAAATAAACGCACAATATTTGCGCTCCGATGGTTTATTGCCTCGTTTTTAAAAATGTGTATTGTACGTTAGATTTATGGTTATGGTTAGGTTTAGTTTTAGTTTTACCGCCCCAACTACGGGTGGGGGAGGGGGGGGGGGGAGGGGGCGACAACAAAAAACAATAAGAAACATTTGATGGAAATCTGTGAAAAATAAAGGAAAGCTATATGCGCTTCCTCCCAGGCCCTGGACTGCCAATATAGCTTGAGCTTGATAGGGTTAATCAAATAATTAGCTTTGCCGATACAAAACTTACTCTTTCATTTTAACAACCGAATTGATACTCCAGTTATTTTCCGGGGCTTTGAAGCAAATTATCGTAATAGTCTATTTACAAACAACGTAATTGTGTTACCGTCATGCAAACAGCAAAACTATTATTCAAATACGAGCTAGGATTTAATTTAATTGCGGTATATTACTATCTTATGGCAATATGATTATTGCATATGTTACTTTAAAATAAAAAATTATATTGTTTTCAAATTATTGCTACGCACCTGTTTGTGCCAACGGAACCGGTAACTCCATTTACAGAATTAAATTGTTCTCATCAATTCATCAATTTGTTCTTTCATTAGTCGCGACTCATTAATTCATGCTTCTTTTTAAAAGAATTATTTAGAACTTTTTCGCATCAGTTCACCAGAAAGGAGACGGGTTTTCGTCATAGTATTAATGGTTATTTGGTCGGGTGTTAATTAGCCTTTCAGCGACCGTTGGACAGCTGGGCTAGTATGCTCCCCAGTGAGTTGAGACGGTGCGCAATATAATTGTGCGGGTTTGACCTGTACCTGATGACCAATGGTAATAATAATGCGCTTATAAACATTGTATTAAGCGCTATATAAATTTAATATATTATTATTATTATTATAGGCTGGTTCGTATTATAAACACACTGTGTGTACTAGGTCATCACTCACTATTTACTATTCTCTATTTTGATTTTTATCGTTACCATTTAAATTGGTTTATATCTTGTACATAATGTGTAAATATTGTATATAGGTATCAATATTTTGTAATTGATGTTTCTTTCAATTGTTTTCTCCAATACCCATCCTTGGGTGACTTGAGAAATAAATAAATTTCATTAAAAAAAAATGTCCTTCATTTCATTTCATTTCACCAAACTGTGAACACAATGTGAGCACACTGTGATAGACAGTATTACCACACTACTCATCACCCTGTGAACAAAAAGTCATTTACGGTGTATTCACAGTGTGCTCACAGGTGTGTCGATACTGTAAAAAACGCGGCCTTAACATGGTTCGACACAGTTTGGTCACACTGTGGTGAACATTATGAAATACAGTGTGTTCTGTTTGATAATTAAGATGACCAACTTCCAACAGTGGTTTAACCAGAATAGATGGTCATCCTGTAACCGGATAAAGCACAGTGTGTCACAGTGTGGTCACATCTTGTCACAGTGTGGACGCATGTCACATTGTAAACACATCGTGTCACATTATGAACACATTATGCCCTAGTGTGAGCACATCGTGACACATTGTGGTCAAATAAGGACACATTGCGAATACATGTCACAGTGTGGTCATATCATATCACAGTGTGGTCACATCATGACACAATGTAAATACATAATGTCACATTGTGAACACATCATGTCAGTGTAAACACAGCATGTCAGTGTGAACACATGTAACATCGTGAACACATCATGCCAGTGTGAACACATCATGTCACATTGTGAACACATCATGTCAGTGTGAATACATCATGTCAGTGTGAACACATCATGTCATAGGGTGAACATATAATACATCGGGGAAAGACATAGACGATGTTTTTGCATTTACATTAAGTTAGATTTTATTTATTCTATTTCGTAGTAGGCATATCATATTAACAATCATTATGTTTGAGTAAGTAGTTAGAGTTTTAGTTTTACAATTAAAAGGAAACTAAAATATGAATAAAACATGCAATGAAATGACTACTTATTATAACATAGACCTTTCACGAAATGCCGCAGTCAGTAATAGACCGTAGTGCAAACCTCCACATTAGCTTTATTCCTTACTGGCCCGTTCGGGCAAGTAACATTTTCAAATTGTACTTGCCCGACCAGAAAGTTTACTTGCCCGCTCACTTCTAGATGAGATTTAAACCTAAGGAATTACACTATTCCCTCATGGTTGACAAGTAGTTACGTTGCCTGATCGGCGAAGCAAACTAGGCCCTTCATGACATTTTACTTGCCCGACATAAATTTGTAATTGCCCCGGGCAAAAGGGCAAGTGCTCGTGTCACGCCCTGCATAATGCTTTATTATTATTTCAATCCAGAAAACACAACCTATTTACAATCATTTAGTTTACGAAGTAGCCATTATGACGACAACTCTGTAAACATGTACATCTGAAATTAAAAGGAAACTTTACGACGAACACAATAATGGTGAGAATAATTAATTGACCTGCATGTTCATACAATGCCACGATTAATAATGGCCCATACGGTTATTAAATTATTTAA
The DNA here is from genome assembly GCA_037951105.1 of Echinarachnius parma. Lineage (NCBI taxonomy): Eukaryota > Metazoa > Echinodermata > Echinoidea > Clypeasteroida > Echinarachniidae > Echinarachnius > Echinarachnius parma. The sequence goes on from JBAMJV010007874.1 coordinate 26,789, forward strand.
AGGGTGACTAAATTAAAAACGCAAGTTGACTTTGGTTGATCTATCATAATGAATACATCACATATCTGTTGACTATTTGATGTACATTTTTGTCATATATTTTATATTATTTTTGTAATGACTTTTTTTCTATTTGCTAAGCTTCACCCCTAAAAAAAACCCGCTAGAAGCTATTGACTTATGTTACATCATAATACCATTCAACCATCAGTCAGCTAGACGAACAAAATACTTTGGTATGTCAACTGACCACCTATTTACAATAGCATTGTATGTTTTATACAATGCCCACTCACCATGAAAAGAATTTGTTTTAATGAAAACATCCAATGCTAATGCAATAAGGTACTTAGTGGGTGAGAACATATATTTTGTTTATGTTTATCTAGCTGATCGATGGTTGAATGGTATTGTGATGTCAGAGAAGTCAATGGAGAAGGGTTTTTTAGGGATGGATCTTAGCAGGTAGAACAAAAATAATAGAAAAAATAAAATACAAAATATGACAAAAATGTACATTAAATAGTCAGCATATATGTGATTTATTCATTATTATAGATCAACCAAAGTCAACATGGATTTTTAATTTAGTCACCCTTTAAGTCTAGAAGGCACAACCTAATTACAATAGGATAATTGCAATCATGAAATGTTTGCATATCGAGTCAAATCACGACAAACTTAAAGAATTACAGGAAACCTTACAAGTGATACAATATACCGTGATGATATTATTATTTAAGTCCAGAAGGTACAACCTACTAACAATCAAATAGTAACAATCACATGAAATCATGAACCGTTAGCATATTGAGTAAAATCGCGACAAAACTTCTGCAATTAAAGGAAACCCCACAATGAATTCAATTTACAATGATAATTGTTAGTAGACCTTCATAAGGAGCCACAGCCCGTAAAGCGACACAAAATTATGCTATTATTTGAGTCTAGGAGGCACAACCTATATAATTACAATCATGAAAAGTAAGCGATTTAAGTAAAATCAGGACAAAACTTCTTCAATTAAAGGAAACCTTTCAATGAATAAAATATATACAATGCGAATTATTAGTACAGACCTCAACAACAAACCACAATCAGTAATAGCCCAATACAGTTATGAAATTGTTGAGTCTACAATGCCAACCTATTTACAATCATATAATTTCAATCATGAAAAGTAAGCATATTGAGCTAAACCACGGAACAAATATGTATAAATCTGCAAATAAAAAGCAACTTTCCGATGAATACAATATACATTGGGAATTATAAGTTAATTAAATGACCTACATAACAAGCCCCGATCAATAAAACAAACATTATGTTATATACTATTATTTCAGTCTAGAAGGCACACATTATTTACAGCCATTTAGTGTGAGAGGTAACATATTGAGTTAAATCACTTCAAATCTGTTTAATCATGGAACTGCAGTTCAACGGAAACTTCACGAATAATAAAATGTACAAATAATATAGCTTTTACATATGAAATAATCCTATATAAAATGTAAAGTAATACTATACCATAATGCTATGATTTTTTTTTTCAGTTAAGAAGTCACAACTTATTTACAATCATTATTTTTTTAGTTTTTGAAGTCAACATATTGAGTTAAATAACTTTAGAATCTGTATAATTATGAATCTGCAATTCATCGGAAACTATACGATTAATACAATATTATACAATAATACTTATTAGTTATTAAGTAGACTTACATGAGATGCCATGATCAGTAATATGCCATTATGCTCTGATAGTAGTCCAGTCTATAAGGTACAACCTATTTACAATAATTTAGTTTGTGAAGTAAACATATTGAGTCAAATAACTTCAAATCTGTACACGTATGAACCTGCTGTTCAACATAAATTGTACGGTTGAAAAAATATGCAATGAGACATATTAATCATTAATTAGTCAATCATACCTACAATGCCAGGATCACTTATATATCATAATGTTATGATATATTATTCAGTTTAGAAGGCACAACTTATATACAACCATTTATTTGGCGAAATACACATATCGAGTTAAATTATTTCAAATCTGTTTGTACATGCAATTCAACGAAAAATTTACAATTATCAGTATTAATTATCAAATAGACCTACATAACATGTCCAGTCTAAAAATATACCTTAATGATATGGTATTATATGAGTCTAGTATGCACAATTTAATCAAGTTTCAGAAGTGACCATAATATTGACATATGTACATACACTTGCAAATACAAACGAAACTTTACGATGCAATTCGAACTATAACTTCATAAGAACCCACTGTCAATAATAGACCATTATGCAAGATAGGCCTTCAATACATGATATATATCAGAAACAGGACTGTACACTGTATATAAAACATCAACATGTTCCAATCCTTGGTTTAAAACAGTTTAATTTTTGGTTTAGGGGACAGATATTTTAAATTAAATCATAGTTTACACACGAACACATTGTAAACACTGCATTTATTGCTTAAAGCAGGTTCTAGGCTTTGGAAAACAATAATACGCGTACATATGCAAATCGGGAGCAGCCATCTTGGATTTCAGAGTGTTGGGCATGCGATACAGGATAATGAATAATTAGTACATTACAGTGATCCCAAGATATACATGATATGCATATTGGTTGCAAATAAGTTATTCGATTCAATCTCTGCAACTCTCTATGTTTAATTACGTTGGTGCTTATTATTATTATTATTATTATTATTATATATTTTTTTTTTTTTGGGGGGGGGGGGGGGTTCCTTGCTTCAAAAATGACCACGATGTAATTTCTGATATTTACTTTTAGACAATCAAACAATAAAAACGTGAAATCTTTGAAAACAGCATTAAGAATGCCTGATAAAAACAAATTCCTTCATATTAAATTATTTTGCAAAGTTACAAGTATACAACTATTATTAGTATTAGTATGAATAGTTCACCTGCATTAAATTCAATGAACTAATGATACTCTAATAATTCAAACTATAATATTATTCACCACTTACCTTATTTGAACGCTTAATAACACCAATGAAGCAGCTAAAAATGGTCAATGTACAATACAAACTGTTGATGTAAATGAACTAAAGTAGTATTTACAACACATATAAACGTCCTGTATCGTGAGTGTCAGACTTGCACGGGTTTCAGACAGACCAATAGGGCCTAGTGGCTCAGTGGTTATAGTACCTATCTGGCAATCAGGAGGTCTCGGGTTGGTTCGAACACGGTATGCTTACTTCCTATCCAATTATATCCAGTATATATATTGGTATATGGTATTATCTAAACTATTTTGATTTAATTAACAAATGTTTCAATCTAATTTTATCAAGGAGAAAATAACATTTGAACTCTGCCTGGAATCGAACCCAAGATCCCCGGATTGCTTGACCGGTGCTCTAACTAATTAGCCCCCACAAGGATAGACCATTGGTGTTGGCCCTTCCAATAAACCATTCTGAGTGCCTGTGCTGCAGTGATAAACACTGTCAACCTGTCAATATGTTTAATGGATTACTTGAAGTGATGCGTTTTTAAATCTAAAATTATGAGGGATACCCAAGAGAAAACAAACGACTTAAAGTTAAGGATTTATAATGGTTAATAGAGTAAGCAACATCTCCAGCAATATTAAGGGGTTTTTCATGAAATTGACCTATGTCTCGGATGCGGCAGATTATCGCCTCTAAACAAGTTAAAGTAAAATACCAGTATTAGGAAAGCTACCGAAACATCTATATTGGCGGAACAAATTGATCAATATTGTTGACATAGTGAAAAAAGGGCTTGTTGGGTACAATCCGAATCTTAGCATCGTCAAATGCAGATACCATTGTTAAAACGTCAATTCACGCCGTCAGCATGCCGCGGAAAATGAGCCTCACCGCTCGTTCGCCCCTCTCAGCCGGCCTGACGAATTGGTTGACAAGCCCGCATACCGTGCACACGTGCGCTTGCATAGCCTTTGCACGCAATGTATAATGCGGTTGAATTCAATCTGGGTAAAGATCATTTTATTGGTCAGATAGTCAATTTCAAAGCAGTCCTTGTCCAAATCTTTCCATTAACGGATAAGTTATGATATAATCTTTACAAATGTGTGTGTGGGGCGTTTCTCAATACTCCGGTTTGGCTTTAAAGGGGATGGGGTATTTTGCAGGGCGGATGGGGTCAGTCGCGTAGCGTCCCCCTTCCCATAGTTAGGTCATTACGCGGGATATTAACTATTGTGCCTTAATTATCAGTTTTCATTGAGAACAAGTGATAGGGCGGAATTTAACTGGCAGAGATATGTCACCTGTTTAAGACCAAATGTCAGTTTTGAGTAAATTTGGAACCCTTGACTAGGATAGCTTAAACTGTATGCTTAATAAAATACGTATTGCACTAGGCAAGGGGTATCGGGGAATTTTAACTTAATGATATGCAAACTTTAAGAGCAACGGTCACCATGGAACAAATCATAAGCTTGGGAGTCGGATAACGTGTGATTGTAGATACGCAGTTCATCGATCAGGCCGAAGAAGTAGTTCTTTTTCCCGACGCCAACATCGACACCGTCTTGACCAATAGTGATGGGCTCTTGCCGAGTAAGGATCTCGCGGTTGCAGCAGACGTCCGATGTCTGTACCTTCACGCCATTCAAATAGTCGACCTTTTGACTGCCGTCGAAGGTTGTAACCACGTGGTTCCATTCAGCCGCTGTCCCGGTCCCTGTTCCGCTCAGATCGTGCTGAAGGCAGGACGGGTATTTGCTGGACACTGGATCTGACAAGGACAAGCAGGTGTGCGCCACCATGTCATTGTTACCTTCAGACCCTTGGACCTCGATCTCCCAGCTCTCAAGACTTTTACTTTTGTCTCCGTTGCTGACGATGATCTGGGTCCCTGTTTCCGATGGATGAGTGCGCTTGAACCAAAGGCTCACACTGAAATTCGTTCCCCAGGCGTAGCCATTGAAGGATTCCACGGTTACCCTTGAGCTACCGTCGAACACCGCAGCCTGACCGCATATTCCTCCACTGTACGTCAAAGAACCACTTACGACAACGTCCGATTCAGAAGCGAAGGCGGAGCTGTCTGTGACGTTATTCTCGAACTTGAAGAACGCTATGAAAAGGGTAAATAAAGGAAAGGGTATTTGTATTTATTTGCCGCGATGTTTTGCAATCATAATATTCATTTGGTTCGTAAACTGGAATACTTTTGTTTTTGTTCAAGCAAACAAACCACAATTAAAGTGATACCTGTAAAGTGTCAGATATTGCACAAAATTACATTTGAGACTTCAATCCTATATCAATATCATTGTAAAATACATTTGAAAGATTTTTGAAAGTTTGAAAGAAAACGAGCACTGTTTACCTAGTGAAAAAACGAATATTGAGTTCATATTTTATCACCGAATACTTATGGTCTGCCATACATTTGTTGCAGTATTGAAATAATCCCTTTGAGATATTTGCACCCGTGTATTTTTACACACGTAGTACAGAATTCATGGAATTTGCACTCGCTCGGCTCAAAGTTCAATCACCGGAATGTTCTCACGCGTGCTGCATGCGGACGTGTTCAACTAGGACAATTGTACATTTTATCAAAAGCGTTGATCATCGCTTTTGAAATAAGGATTTTCAATGATAATTATCTTCATACCAAAGGGACATTGGAAACAAATCTTAAAGAGATCTAGTAACATTGTCCAGATCTACACAATTACTTAGAACTCTAGTGGCTCTCTTATACCTTGTTGTATAACCATTGTAAGCATTGAACATTTTTAAAGTTTTATTTCCCGTTTGAAGAATTAAGATTGACGTGTTCGGATTTTTAATTATCCACTGGAAAGTTATAACTGTGTACAAAGTCATTGCAATGAGTTTGCGAATATCTATTTGCATTTTTCTCATTACTTGGCCATATAATATTCATTTAACGTGAAAATGTTCACAAATCATTTAGTGGACTTAACATATCATGACAATACACAGTTTATCTACCATTCATAACTTTTGCCACATGTCAACAACTAGATACCTGTAACATGTTAAGAGGCCACAGTGACCTGATTGAAGTGATCAAAGCCAGGATTACTGGCAGGACAGTTTCCAGTTTTTTGGCCGGATCGTTTCACGGGGATTGGGTTTCGATTAATATAATACATTATTAACATATTACATTGTAATTGCTGTTCCCAAATTAAACTACTACTATGTGTCATGTACCTCCTCTGTATTGTTTCATGCCTACGATTGATTTGTATATTATGATGTGGTGTAATTAAAAATAAAAGAAAGAAAGTACACTGTCTAACCTAAGGGACGTGTCACTTGTGGCGATGGCAGCGTTGTCACCGGCAACGTCGAAGTCGAAAAAGTAGACTCAGGACTCGTGATAATACCCATCGTTGTTCCCGAGGTCGGTTCGGACGACGAGACAGAAGCTGATGTCGATGTCTTCGTGGTTGCCAACGCCGAGGTCGGATCGGCTGGCGAGGCGGAATTGGATGTTGGTATCTCCGTGGTTGTCGACGTCGAAGTCGGATCGGACGACGAGACAGAAGCTGATGTCGATGTCTTCGTGGTTGCCATCGCCGAGGTAGGATCGGCTGGCGAGGCGGAATTGGATGTTGGTATCTCCGTGGTTGTCGGCGTCGAAGTTGCATCGGACGACGAGGCAGAAGCTGATGTAGAGGTCTTTGTCGTTATGAGCGTCGAGCGAGGCACTCCATATGACGATGTGCTGGTTGTGATTGTAATTGGATCTTTAGCTTCCTCTGAAATTAAAATTGATAGAATGAAGAGTTTAGGATATGGTAACATGTCCCCAACAATTTGAGAACGACAACCAACACACGGGTAAAACATCCAATAAAAAACAAAAGGAAAGGAAGAGCGTGCCCGAAATCAACCAGACTATGCAACTTCTCTCTCTACCGTAATACATTATAAGATACTATGTAAGTATGGTATTGCACAATAAATTATTCTTATTTATGCACGTATTTGTTACAGCCAGCAAAGTAATTACATGTTTTCTATCTGTTGTCTTACCCGTAGTACGTGTCTCAAGTGACAATGACATCGTTGTCATAGGCGACGTCGAAGTCGGAAATAAGGACTCGGGACTCGTAGGAATACCCAACATTGTTCCAGAGATCGGATCGGGCGGCGACGGGGAAACGGATGTTGACGTCTCCATGGTTGTCGGTGTCGAGTGAACCACTCCAGTCGACGGTTTAGCACTGCTTGTAGCTTGCTCTGTAGCTTCCTCTAAAAAGGAAGTATAAATAATAGTGGGATTTTATAATCCATTAACATTTGATTCAGACCTATGAACTTTGCCACTAGAAAGTAATAGTGACAAATGCAGGGCAGAGAACCATGCCAGATAATGTATGCTTTTATTGTAGTATGCTTGAGATGTCGCTTGTCTCACGCTGCAAGGTGAATTTTCTAATAAACCGTGTCTCAGTTTGGCACAGTGCAGCTGTACTTGTTCACAATGTGTATCAATGTAGAATTGGAGACACTGATTTCATGCTAACGGAGCTGGTTATGAGAGGAAAGTGGGTTCCGAGTTTCAAATGCAATCACTGAAAACATTTACTTTTCTTTTATTAGATTTTTATACAATAGTAAACGTGAAAGGGGGACGAACCGCTGGCATTCAAGGCTTCACGACGATACCTGTAACTTGGTCTCAATCTGCATATAGAATAATAAAAAGAAGAAAAAGAAGAAGAAGAAGAAGAAGAAGAAGAAGAAGAAGAAGAAGAAGAAGAAGAAGAAGAAGAAGAAGAAGAAGAAGAAGAAGAAGAAGAAGAAGAAGAAGAAGAAGAAGAAGAAGAAGAAGAAGAAGAAGAAGAAGAAGAAGAAGAAGAAGAAGAAGAAGAAGAAGAAGAAAAATCAATTGATGTGTTTTACCTCCTTCGCAGTTGAAGCCGGTAGTCTCTGGTGGACAGTGGCACATGTAGGATGTCATAGTCTCCTCACACAGTCCGTTGTTACACGGGTTACTGTTGCAATCTGAAAGTGGTACATCAAATTATTTTCAGTGGTATTAATTCTACAGATGCAGTCACCTGGAGTGAAGGATGGTAACTTGTTTCGTCCACATTTATCCCCTGTGAAGAGTGATGGTGGTGGTAGCAGTCTTATAACTTGCATGTAAGTCATGAAGGTAGTTACAGGATATAGTCTCTTTCATATTATTGCTTGAATAGATATTTGTTCACCCTCAATATTAAATACAAAATAAACAAATTAATAGAAACTTCCACCTGGAATTATACAAATGTGGACACCTCGAGGGATTTCGAGTCGACTGCGAGGAGTTATGGAATCGGGATAGAGCCTCTTTCATCTTTGTTCTGGTCATGATCTGCATACGCCATAAATAAGAAATATTACCAACAAACCGAGCTTCTACCTGGAATTCGACAGATGCGGAAACCCGAAGGGATGTCTAGTCGACTGCGACGGCCACATGTCTCCCCTGCGAAAAGCTTTGATGGAATCAGTTTCGGGATAGTCTGCACCATCTGGATCCCCGTTGCTTGGTTACCGACTTCAACTGGCCTGCACGGTCGCATGGGTAGGGTGTAGTTAAGCCCGTAGCCATCTTCGCAGTTGAAGCTTTCCACGTGGTCGGCTGAGGACGACAATGAGGGTTTAGGGATAAATCAGATTCATTGTTAGAAAATGTAATATTATAGTATGCAATATTAAATTTTGCTGGGATCCAGAAAAAATTGTAAAAAAGACAATTACCTTAAAGCTCTCGAGTTTATCGGAATTTCGATTTCTTTAGAAAGGTATTTTAGATCGAAGAGTTCGGATTTTTGATTATCCACTGCATTATGCAATTTTGTTACAATGCTGGTCCAATGAGTGAGCAATTGTCACTTTGCATGTATGCATATAACTGGGGCATATAAGATTTATTTATGGAATTTATATCGTTATTCAGTGGACATATCACATTACAGAAATACATACTTTATCAACCCTTCTTCATTTCTTGCACATGTCAACAAAGTTATTAGAGAACTGTAAATTAATGTGATAAACTACTTTGTGCAGAACATAACGTTTTTATTATTGGTATGGCTCTTGTTTTTTTAAAAACTATATGAAGACGCAACTCAACTAAAATCATTTATCATCTGCATTAGTATCATTGAATGGCTATGAACAGATAAAAGGCCAAGTACATTACACATATTTGCTAGATCTAGTACAATGTACATTTAAATTTTATTTTTTGTTTTCAATTTTATTTTATTCCCACTACAAAGCTATGCTGGTACAATTTTTGCTCCCTTAACTAATAGTTAAGTCTAATTAGGTAATATTAAATCAACAAGCTCGTAACATTAAAAAAGGAACTAGAAAAAATGACGGATACCAACAGAGACGTAAACTGTACAAGAGAGTACGGTATATTACAAAGATGGCAGAACAAAGTCACAATACAAAAAGAAGACAATGCCAAGTAAGAAGTTGGAGACCGGTGTCACGCTAAATCCGTACGCACTGCGAAATCCGTACGCAGTCGCAAATGCGCATGCGAACCTGTGGGAAAATCGCCTGCGAAATTCGTTCCCATTCATGCCATTTGTAATAAAGCATGCAAAATGCCTCCTTGAGGCTCGATGCAGCACAAAGTGTTGTCAAAACCCGACGGTGGATTAAGAAAATCAATTCACGCCATTTAACAATTTGATAAAACATGTGTCAATTTGTTATTAGCATGACAATGCGGCGTAATAGTGGTCACGAGACACACCTCCAAATGTCTAAGCGCATGCGCTTTTGCTACTTGGTACGGATTTCGCAGGTCACAGATTTAGCACCACACCGGGATACAGAAAATAATTCAATTGTAAGGATGAGAAGAAGATGATGAAGGACATTTGCGCATAGGAAAAGAAATATGCATGAGAGTGAACAATAAAATATATCAAATTACATGTTGAGTCACCGAGTAGAACGTACTCTTGTTTTGAAAATTGGCGATATAACAGTTCCATAAAAATCCCTCCGAATGTCTAGTTGGGTAATCATGAACTGAGCTTTAAAAAAAATATATATATTGAAAAACAAACGGCCACCTACCATGCATTGTGATAATTAAACCATATTTACCTTACTGAAATAAATATTAGTCTCTACCTTAAGGATCTAATCTTATTAAAACAAAAATTAACAGTATATATAAGGACGAAAGGGGCAATTACAAATAATACGGATAATCTACAATATCCATTAATGTTTGATGTGTATTCCCTCAAACTAAGATACCGTATTTCAAGTATGGGAGTATCAAAGAAGTATAAAGCATAAATAAAGAAGATATATGTATTCTAATTTTTTTGTCAAAAATATTTACCAATCATGAGCAGATTGAGGCCAAGATATACCGGAACAATTGTCCACCAGTAGAGAGCCATGATCTGTAAAATAGGAAGCAAATATCAATATTAATAATAATAATATTGATATCAATATACAAAATGTCATAATAATAGTAATACTAATTATAACAATACGTGAAGCTTATATATTGCATAATAATCGTAAAATGATTCTCTACTGGAGTAAAAATAATTAAGTCAATATGCACTTTATACATGCAGATCTACAACGAAAAATACAAAACTCACTTGCAAATTAGATCTAATCAAGTGCGTTTTAAGTGCGGTTTTAAATAGCAGCTGGCGTTGGTGCAGAGCGGATGGGAGGATAGGCAGATTGGTCCGACGACAAAGACTGATTTTTAAAATCCACAATGAGCACGTTATTTTCTTACATAACATGATGGGGCATGCAATATTGTTTAGAGGGCGCTTCAAGAAATGAGGTAATTGAAAATTAAGTGCAATATTTGGAAGAGCACAATCTTTTGAAGATAAATCAGTTCAGAAAGAGCTGAGATATCGATAATTATATCCGATTGGAATAACACATTTATTAAAAAAAAATAAGAAACATACTACACTTTTTGGAAAATAATATAAAACAAATTGTTTTACAAAGTTGTCAATAATCTCTCTATTCAATCATCATTTTGACAAAGCATCACATTCTCAATTTTTTTTTTTAATTGTTAAAACCACTGGCTCGAATATTCATCAGTGGCTCAACTTTAGTCGGCCTAAAAAGACATAGACTACCAGTAACCAGTTAAACTGCTTTTCACACATGGACCCATTTAGTGTTGCTATTCGCCACCATAGATGTTCTAATTTTTTCTTTTCATTATCCAGTCAATCCCTTTAGTTATGCTAATAGGCATCAGGTCAATGAGCCGCTTGAAATTCAAGTACCAATATAGTCGGTCATCGGCAAAATTGCGTCCGGGATCATCCATGACATCGTACAAAGGTGACCGGTTATACTATTACTGAAATGACAAGCAGCCTTCCGTCCTAAATCTTAAGCAGAACTAGAGGGATTGACTGGATAATGAAAGGAAATAATTATAATATATCTGGTGGTGTATAGCAACAATGGGTCTGCAGGCGAAAATCAGTTTAATTGGTTAGCGGTAGTCTTTAAGCCGGACTCAAGCTGAGCCACTGATGATAATTCGGGCCGATATGTTTTTAAAAAGAACCGCTCTTGTGTTTTAATGGCTGCCTTCTGCATGGTACCAACATTCTAATTTACCCGTTAGTAAGTTTTTCTACCTTTTGCGCATGATGAAATAATAAATAAGAGTTTGTAATGATAACAGTTTGGTTACTAACATTTAGTTTTACCAAAACTGTACTACGCCTTGAATGAGAATTAATGAATTAATTCATGAATAACTTCATTAACGATATGTTTAAAGATAACAATAAATCGATCAGAAATGTTAAGAAATAAATTGGTAGAATTACCCTACCTAAATATCAATTATTGCTAGTGGGACGTAGGAACATTTGTGCATAGAGAGATAATATATTTATACTTGAACAAGGAAATAGACTATGATTAATTAAACATCCTATACTAGATATTTACAATAGTGGGCATTCAGCCAATTATAACAACTATATGTATGGACCATGTCAAATCTTAAGAAAGTTATTTAAGTACTCTAAAACATATTTACTTAAAAAATACTTTTTAAGACAAATCTTAATACGATGGAGTTTGTCAAGTGTTCGTATCTCGAAAAGCATACTATTGCATATCCCTGAAACAAGATTGAATTTCGTCCATGCTCTGTTCTCATTTTAGCCATGACCAAAATGATTATCTCTTAATATCTTGTACTATAAGGATTTTGAAAAACAAAGATATTCAAACACTGATTCTGGTAAGTGTCTATAAATATCAAAAACAAATTGTTGCTAAACATTTATACAATTTTAACACATGTAATATACCTAATGAATACAGCAATGGAGAAGATGAGGCAATTATATAATTAAAAGGAATTGCACTCAAAGCGAATTTTTGTAAAATAATTATTTTTCATTAACATAGTATGCGCAATTTCCAAGACTTCTATGCCATAGGATAAATGTTAATGAATAAACGAATCATATTATGATAATATGAAGCCTTGTTTTGGAACAAAGTATTTTGATGTCTAATTAAAATTCCTACTGTCCTACGTAGTACAGAGCATAGCTAATTGTTATTCTCATCCCAAATCAAATGCCTATCAATATTTATCCCAACAAAAAGTGACGTGTATACTTCATTAAACAGAAATCGAATTAAATACATCTGGTGAAACCAATAACATCGAATTCCATCATGTTTCATATTTCCCTCAAAATGTTAAACAATTCGTTAAATAATATAAAATTTCATGAACACATTTATTTTCTTCAAATACTTTTAAATTTCCCTTAAACTTAACATTTGATTTTATTTCATAAAATGTCGTCAGAGTAATATTGTTATCATCACATTTCATTGCAATTTTGTATATTTCATGAAATTCATAATATTTCATGTATTATATCATGCAACTTCGTCAATTATCATTCCATTTCATTAACAATCATCATTTTTCAGCATCGAATTTTGACATTTTATCAAACTGTATCCAATGTCGTTTAATCATGTCAACTATCATCCCATTTCATCAGCTTTTATAAAATGCAATGAAAATTTATGACATTACATCATCCATTTGGTCCAATGCCATTAAATTTCATCAAATATCATACAATTTAACCCTATTTCATCATATTATTCAACATTTTATGTAATAACATTAGCATTTATTATGTCCAAAATGAACGAATTTTGAAAATTGAACTTTCTATATTTTGATCTTCAGTGAGTAATTTGTCGTAAAATGTGGATTTCTAGATAGCTTCGTAGATTATACATGTATATATATCTTTAACTCAATTTGTATGGAAAGTGGATTTACCGCCTTTTGGAAGTGAGCTGTTCAAATACAGATGCCATAGAGCGTTAACATCCATGGCACTTTAAGAGTTAAGAGACATTTTTAATAATTTGTTTTGGGTTTTGGTATTTCTAACTTATGAGTTGTGTTTCTTAATCAGTATGCATATTGTTAAAAAAGAAAATTGTTGTTAGCATATTCCGATTCACAATTGTATACATAATGTACAACAATTGCTTGTCCTGTCTCTCAAAAAAAGTATCTACATTTTAATTTAATTTAATTGTGTTCTAATTGATTTAAATAGTGTCTTACTGCATGGGAATTTCCAGTGTACTCGCATAACAATTCACAGCGCCTCATTTGATATTTTATGAATCTTATTCAGACGGGACTGGGCAGTATTTCCCCAAACAACGCTTCAATAATCATTTTTACTCTGTAAAATAGCCTTATAAATACTACTGCAATTTGATCTGTTATAATTGATTATTCATAAAAAAAACACTCTTGCAAATTTGTTATGAATATTATGTATTTGTTTCGACCAATTTTAATATTCATCAATTTGCACGCAAATATATTGACGTTGTGTTACACGATTTACTACAGTATCTTTATATTAACATTTGGGACTACAACCGACTTTAAAGGGATCTAGTAACTGTGTTGACATGCAAACAATTATGAATGATTGATACAATCTGCATTATTGGGATCCGATATGTCCACTGGGTATTGTGTGAACATTTCAAATGGACTTTATATGGCCAAGTAATGAGCAGAAATGCAAAGTGACATTCACTAACTCATTGCACTCACTTTGTACACGGTTCTGACGATCCATTGGATAATTTGACATCTGAACACCTCAATCGTAAACATCTTTTTAACGAAAAGGAAATTTGAAAAGCCGAAACCTGTCCAATGCCTTTTTGTTAATAAGAATACAACAAGGTATGAAGGAACTGCTAGAATTCCATTTGGATTTTGAGGATTTTGACAATATTATGTTACTTAGACCCTTTAATTTGTTTGTAGGCCCGATTAATAGAAATTCACACTTTCCTGTATTTGATGCTACTTGATTTGTATTTAGCCATCCATTTATTCGTGTTAAGTCTTTATTCAAGATGTCAACTAAATTAGTAACATCACCACAATAATAATACAAGCAAGTAACATCTGCATGAAGGGAAACCTTACAGTTTCCAACACATGAAAGCAAATCGCTTATACAAAGAACAAACAGCAAGGGGCCTATGATTGAGCCCTGTGGTATACCACAATATATCACATGTCAACTAGACTGACAACCATTCACAATAGTACACTGTGTTCGCTCAGCCGAGTAATTGCAAACAATTTAACCACAAAAGAACTCATGCCATATTGTCGTAGCAGAGATAGCAAAATACCATGATCAACAGAGTGTCGAACGCTTTATGTAGGTTCAATGCAACCTTCCCTACCAATTGTCTTTGATCAATACTGTCTAGCCAATTGATCTTCAGTTACATTTAACAAAGCTGACGTGGTAGAATGTTTTGGTCGAAAACCTGACTAATTTGTCAAAAATTATCCATTTGTTTGCAAATAGAAATACACCTGTTCAAATATAATTTTCCTATAACTTTTGCTATTATCAATAAGATAGATATCGGCCTAAAATGTTTATATCACACCTTTCACCACTTTTAAAAATCGGTGGTTACCGAGATTGTTTCCATGGCACATAATTATTTTTTGCTGAATTAATAAATGAAATATAAATGTGAGTAATGCATCAATATATGGAGCAATCAATTTAAGAACCAGCTGGTATATTATCAAGGCCACTGACTTTAAATACTGATATATTCATTAGCCGATTCAAAAGATCTTGTTGTTTAATTATGTAAAAATATCATATTGATTATCATTATTATTATCTTAAGCACAATCATTATCAATATTTATATTATCAACATCTTTTTAACATAACATTTTCTTGAATTACTTTTCCCACATTTACAAAATACGTATTAAAACGATCTGAAATGGTTTCATTGTCGTCTTATTCATTATGTTCTATAACAACTTTCATTATTCTCTGATCAACCCTCGTTTGAGGGAGTACATAGTTCAATGATGTCCATGCACCACCAGATTTGCCATCACTAGTCAAAATACAATCGGCAATAAACTGATTCTTTACTTTACGTATTTCGGGATGTAACCTTGTTTTGTAGAGATCTATATTCTTTTTAATCGTCTGGTTGACTTTTTATCTTTACTAAACTCTTTGGACATTTCTTTCTTTTATAATCTGAAGAACAGTTTCATTTATCTAAGGTGATTCTTTCTTTTTTATTCGTTTGCTTTTAAAAAGGGGGATATTTATCAATTAAATCATTACTAACTTATTACCACTGATCATATGCTTTCTCACCATTCCTCTCTTTCTCTATATCATCCCATGGGATTGCAGATAAATCTTGTTTCAATAATTCAACATCAATGTTCTTCAAATTTCTAGCTACTTTACACTTTTTACATCGCTTCTTTCCCATGAACAATATACAAGATAATGATCTGTGAAAGTTATTGTTAAAACTTTCACCGTGTTTATGTTTTCGGTTACATTTGTCAAAATTAGCTCAATCATTGAAGACGATACATTTGTCTCTCTTTCAACAATATGAACAAGTTGTGTATATAATAGCCAAAACTAGTTGCAATGTCCATTAAATGTTTCGTTTGCCGTGGTTTATTTACAGACATTACATCACAATTCATATCACCTAGCATTATACAATCATATGCCAGTTCTTACATTGTCTAAAACACTCTCCAAAAAGGTTAAATGCATATCATTTTGTTTATCTTCTTTGACTGGTTGAGTGAGAACATACAATTACTTAAAGTAAAATACATTCAAACGATAATTAGGTGGTTTTTACGTACCAAGTAACTATCAAACGGTTTTGCATTCCTACATTTTATTTTGATAATCCACTTCTCTAAATTATCATGCACTAAATAATTTCCTAGTATTAGATCAAGATCATTTCGTACACATGCTGCAACACCTCCTCCAGCTCTACTTCTATCTTTACGTAATAAAGGGGTAGTGCAATTTTGGTAAGGCTGAACTTTAGTAACCAAAACCTGCACAGTAACATTACAAACTCATAGTTTTAACTCCACCACGCTCGAAATGTATACAAAATTACAAACGACTAAGTAAAAAGCATGTTATCATTCAAAAAAGAGCCATTAAAACACAAGAGGGCGCTCTCTAAAAAAGCATTGGTTTCAACCATTTTTCATACAAAATTATGCATGTGATGTTTTGTTAAAATAATGATTAAATAGAGAGATCATCAACATCTATTTCAAAACCGCTTTTGAAAATTCTTGAAAGAATGTAAGCATTTTTTTCATTTTGTTTTTAATCATCGAATAAATTTGGGGCCCAAATTTATTACGATCGGATATAGTTATTGATATTTCAGCGATTTCTGAACCGATTTTGACCAAATACAGTTTATTCTGCCATTAAAATTGCATGGTTCCCAAATGTATTACGATCGGATATATTTATTAATATTTCAGCCATTTTTTAACCGATTTTGACCAAATAAAGTTTATTCTGCCATTAAAATTGCATGTTCTTTCAAATTCGACACTCAGTTTTTCATTACCTCACAACAAAACTGTGTTGTGGAGCGCCCTCTCTACCAAAACGTAACTACACCTTTAACATATATCCATCACTTCACTATCGTGAATTAAATCCCATGAATTTGTTATTTGATGTTGACATTCAAATAAACAGTTTTTAAATCTTGAGAGCTATTTATAAAATTATGAATTTAATTATGATTTTTTTTATAACACATTAGGTGAAGTTTAATGGAATTTGGCAAGCCATAATGACAAAATAAGAAATATGGTGTAGTTTTGTAAAATTCAACACAATGATTCGAAAATTCGATAATTAAATCATCATGTTTTATTACAATTCATACAATTTCATTTAATGACATCATATTTCATCGTATTTCATCAAGCATTATTCATTGTTTTATAATTGTATTAAATTTCATCAAAGTTCATCATTCGTATCATAACAAATCGTCACATGTCATTGCATTTAATACAATTGTGTACACTTTCATTCAATATCAAACAAATGTATCATATGTTATGAAACTTCACCAGTCGTACAATTTCATCAAATTGCATCCACTTACATAAAAATTCATTATATTTATCACGTTATTTTACAATTGACCCACTTGTATGAACGCATTAATATTTGATCTCATATTATCTTATTTCCTTCGAACTTCATCAAAGTCCTCAAATTGTGTAACATTTCGTAACATTTTGTAGAACTGTATCAAATACACTATATTTCTTATTTTGTCATTATGGTTTACACAATTCCACGAAACTTCGCCAAATGTGTTAAAACAATCACGAGTAAATTCATAAATAGCATCAAATATTAAATTCGTTTTAAATTGATGCCACCAACGCCATCCAATTTCTTATAATTGTAATGCAATTTCCTAAATTTCGTAACATTTCATCGACTGTCTTTACATAATTATTATCAACAAACATCGATTTAATCAAATGTCACTTACAAATTGTCCTAACTGATGTAAATATTCATATGTTTGTCCAATTATATTAATAAGTCTTACACAATTAAACCTATACAATAAAATGAGACAACATATATGTTCCGTTGGAATACTCACCGTATTGACTTTGTTCTCCTTCTTCTTTGTCTTCTTCTCCTTGTCTCTCTTCTATCGTATAATGTTGTTATTATCAGCTCAAAATGCGGATTTCATGAGAGAACCTAAAAAATCGTATGAGGATAATAACATTGTTATGAAGATTGAGGAGCGATAAAATACAGCAATATGGAGCTCAAGCACACCTGCTGCCGTCTTCAAAGCGTGAAAGGAAAAGCTATATTGTTTTGCTTGTTATAATGATATAAGTCGCAGTTTGGCGAGCCCTCGCTCCGCCGAATGACGACAACGACCGACGAAAGAATACAAGGGGCACAACCATGACGCAGGACCAGCCACCAGTTCCACTGATCTATAGGTAAAATTTGATAAACCGTTAACGTAGATTGGGCGGGTAAGATGTTCTCGGCTTCGCTATTCTTACGTATTGCTATCACCAGCTATTTTCGGTGTTCCTGGGAAACAGAGAACGTTAACAAATTACACCTAATAAACTTGCTATTATCCCTGTGATAGTCGTGCCTACACGTCGTTTCTGACGATGAGAACATTATATACAGCTCGTTTCGAAGTAGTTGCCGTTACTCCTGTATTAGCCGTCATAGCCAGTCGTTCGTTGGTATCAGGCAGTGATGGAATAATACAGGTCGTATTGTAGAAGTTGCCGTTATTCCTGTGATAGTCGTTATTGCCAGTCGTTCCTGACAATCATAACCGAGGCATTGTAAAGCATGGGTATGGAATAAGTGGGTTAGTGTAGGCTTAATCATTGGAAGGCAGTGGCGTAGAGCTGCGTTGTCAGATCGACTGATAGACGGGAGAGGGGGCGGTAACGCGAATTATCAGAGTCACACATAACTTAATCTTTTCTTTGAATTTTTTCTTTGATTTTCCCGCGATGATTTAAAATCGTTTTTGTAAAAAAAAATTGTTCATATGGGGGAGGGGGGGGGGGGGGGGTCATTTGTTCCCATCCCCCATGCCCCCGTTACTACCCCACTTTGAAGAGTCAAACTGCCTATATGGTGGCACGCGATGTTTGTTTTTTTTGTTTTTTTTCCTTTTAACTTTTTTGGGAGGGAGAGCGCCAGTGCCTCTAACATGCTAATTTAGTCGATAATATCAATGTTATCAGAACAGAGAGGAAATGCGTAAATGTCAAACAGCATATTGTTAAGACAATAAACTCTGACGTCTCTGCTTTTATTTGCACCTTAAAGCGATCCATTAACTTTGTAAATTCAATCAAAATTATTTGGAGCTTTCACACTTGCATGAAATGGGTTTTTATTTTTTTTAAAGTCTCCCTACTATTCAGATATTGAATATTTTATTTTAAAGCGTCTATACACGATTTCGACCGTTGTCAAAAGTATCCAAACTCCGATACTCAATAGTCCGTATTATCTTAATTCGGATGTTTCACGCGAACGATGGTTACACAAAGTAGACATTGATTTTTGCTGTTTTCACTAGGTAAAAATTAATCCTGTTCTATAGAAATCTCACATCATACTCAAGAATCGTACAATGAAATGTGTATATGATTGGAGATTTGAATATATCAATATACGTAATGAGTTGAAATATAAAGTTAACGGATCACTTTAATTATCTAACAACCTATTTATCCTTTTCATGACAGTAGCTAAAATTACTAAATCATCTTGTACACTAAAGGCTAATTATTGCTACAGAGATAATTGCTATATAACAGTTGGTCGTTGATTGTCCTCACAACGCGATGTTCATTAAAAAACACAATGCGTCCACAGGGAGCTAAAATAATACAAAAGAGTATGCCATTCAGCTACACAAATACGAAATACGATAACTAGAACACTAATTTGATATAATTGCGTGTTATTTTTAAGATAGTCACAGTTAACCCTGCTCCAGCGACCACCTGTATATAAAGGCCACATGTCTATAGAGACCGCTAATCTTGACTCCCTTGATTGCAACCACATGCTGACACAGACCGCCTTTTCCGTTTCACTTGGGTGGTCTTTATAGACAGGTTTGACTGTATAGTGCATGATTTAAATATATTTCAAGTAAAATTTTATCCATTAACTTTGCCAAAAATCACTTGGAGCATTCACATTACCTTTCTTTAGCTTGTTGTTTGGCTCTTGGTTACAGACAAATTAAATGGGTTTCAATATTGTCCCTGTTTTAGGGTTATTTAAAATTTAATTAAAAGTGAAAGCAAATCATTCGAAGAGCGCTTTTCCATTGTACAAATGTCGGTGATAATCAATTGGCAGTAAGAGTTATACAACTTTACATTAATTTCTCCCTTTCCCAAAGTGTTGTGTTTTTTTTAATAAACAAATCAATTGCACTTCAATTAGAGGAGTCTTATAATGATATTGGCAAATGATTGACGTCGTAAATATCACGTTTGGAAATGTTGTAAAGGTAATGGATTCCTTTAGAGATATTAGTGGAAAATGAGAGACTCTTTCATTTTTGCAAATGATTGTCTCTTGTAACTGCCATTAAAATATATTAAACCCTACATGCAATCAAACATAAAACATACTAGGACAGGCTCGGGAGCGAATTTTAACCATAATTTGAGTGCCAATAATTGGCTGAACAATTCAATGACATGTTGTATATTGGGTGCATTTCGGAACAAAACAATTCATCTAACTTAATGAGTATTGTCACTTGAGTCGCCTATGGAACTCAAAAGGTTGACTTACTGTTCAGAGAAAGTCTTGGATACTACATGTATATATGATTTCCAGTGTAATGACGCTGATAATAAAATGCCTTATCATCAAAGAGTGTTAGGTGTATAGTTAGAGTTGCATGTTTTGGTTTAAGGATTTTGCCTTTTATTAGTGTAAACGTTCATGTTTAGATTTTATGTTTATGATACATTGTAGATTCAGTATTAAGGTTGCATAATATTTACGGATTGAGTTCATGATTGTTAGGTTTAGTATTAGGATTTCATGTTTAGGTTTAGGATTGAGCGTACGATAAATGATTAGTGTATCATGTTAGGGTTACATGTCTAGGTTGAAGGATTGGGCTTAGGATTAGTGT
This sequence comes from Echinarachnius parma, assembly GCA_037951105.1. NCBI lineage: Eukaryota > Metazoa > Echinodermata > Echinoidea > Clypeasteroida > Echinarachniidae > Echinarachnius > Echinarachnius parma. The sequence continues at coordinate 47,985 of JBAMJV010007874.1, forward strand.
TATGTTGAGTGTTAAGTTAAATTATGTGTTGGTATGGTTGATGTTCCATGTTTGCTTTTATGATTTTGCTTGAGTTCAATTTCAGCGTTCATGTTTATATTTTAGGTTTTAGGCACTACAGTGACAGTGCCAATTCTCATCACACCACGAACAGACTCCAATAACACTGTTATGCCAATATATCACACCGTGTCCACACAATTACCAGTTATACGTGAACTACTTTGATATAAAAAGTTAACACATTACACACTGTGAGCAGCATTATCTATTACGTTGTTGGGTATTTCACAATTCTTTCACAGTGTGCTAACGGTATATGTGATCTGTGTAACAAGAGCTAGCTGACACTGTGATAAACGCGACTTTAACACGAATTCCAATTAAATTTTTTCCATGATTGGTCAACTCTATAAAACTATGTTTACAATAATTGTAAGCTTACCCGCCCACTCGACTACTTTGTTGGACCACTATTAAAACGAATGCGTTCTTTAGGTTTAAATAAACATTAATGTTGTTACGATTTTATTAGTATTTTGGTTCAATATTCCCAGGTATTGTAAATGCCTATGTTGACAGAGTTGAATATAATTAGATATAGACAGAAATATTGATAAAACACAATCCAAAATATATGGGATAAATCATGAAAGCCACAATGTGCAAGGCATTAATAAAGAATAAATTGCATATATGGTAAGTGGTTCTCTTTCCCTCATGTTTTCTATTTGTGTGGCATTATCGATGATTATGAATAATTGACATGGATGTCTAAAGTTTGAAGCTTTTAAGTTTTTATTAACAACAAAACAAAAACAATATCGTATATCATGTACATTATAAGATACATCCAATACATATGATTAAAATACAAATTGTAAACGATTACTTTATATTTATAAAAAAGTTAAAATTGTTGTTAAAAAGAACCGAAAGTTAGCACAGGTGCTAGTCGAGATCAGTTCTCTCTATTATCTAACATTACAAAAGCTTATATAATAATTCTTAAAATTATATTGTATACATTAAAATGAAATCAAAACTTATGTAAAAGATACATTATTTGTCCAACAAGTAAATTGTGAGGTTCTTACGAAATGAATACCGTATCTTGTTTTTGGTTCTTTAATCTTCTAGGGTAAGCTATTCCAAATCTTTGGTCCAACCAAAGAAATGGAGAGTGTGCCTTGTGTCGTCTTACAAATTGGCAAGCGTAGCATTGAGTTTTCTTTCCCTCTTGTTTATGGTATGGTGTATAATCTGACAATATTCTAATAATGAGTGTGGTAAATTTCCTACGTACAAAATAATGTTGAAACTGCAAGTTGATGCAAACTAAAAACATCCAATATCCCTAATTGTTCAAACATTGGTTTCGAGGATGTCCCCAATAATGAAAATGTAATAGCACGCATAGCCATTTTTTGAGCTAAATTAATACAATTCAAGTGAGATTTATAACTGCTTCCCTACACCTCAATTCCATAGAGAATGTGAGGTTGTATAAACAATTTATACAAAAGCACAAGAATATACCGAGGCACAAAATATCTCAATTTAAATAGTAGACCCAGTTTTCTACGAATACACTTATTTACAAAGTCAATGTGATTTGTCTAAGTCAATGTACTATCAATTTGAACTCCTACAAAAGATGCCACACTTACAACATTAATATATGTACCAGACAGTCTAAGGACACCATTTACATTACTTACCTGTCTTTTGCGTGTAATAGTCATATAATTAGTGTTCTTTAAATTAATAGTGAGTTTATTAGCATTACACCATTTTTGATCTGCATTCAATACTGACCCCTGTGGCACGCCACACGTTAAAGTATTTTGGGCAGATGTGGCCTTCTTAAAGCATAATGTCTGAGAACGATTCAAGAGGTAATTAGCAAACCATTGCAAAGCAATACCACGTATACCATAATGTGCCATCTTTTCTAGCAAAATATCATGATTTATACTGTCAAACGCCTTTTGAAAATCTATAAATATACCAATTGTAACTTTCCCTTCATCCTTCATAAGCGTATTAATAAGATTAATCAAAGACAGTTTAGTACTATATTTCTTACGGAATCCATACTGATGTAAAATATTATTAGTCTCCGCTAAGAAATCAATTAAACGAACATTCACAATTTTCTCAAATATTTTCTCAACAACTGGCAAGACTGAGATAGGTCTGTAATTTCCTGGATCAGACTTTGCCCCCTTTTTATAAATAGGTGATACCTTTGCTACCTTAAGACAATCCGGAAAAGTACCCTTTTCTAACGACAAATTAAAAATGTAAGTCAATGGTACAATAATAAAATGAGCTGCATCCTTTATCAGTCGAACTGATAAATTATCATATCCATGGGATTTCTTACTATCAAGAGCACACAAGTTTTACCAGTATCATTTTTATTATCGTCAAATAATTTACTTTAATACATTCGTTTAGCATTCTTCAATACAGTTGTTAATATATTTCTATATTGTAACGAAAATCGTGATCAGAGTTGATGATCAATCGACTAATGTACGAATATACATTACTTGATTTTGTCCTTGATATTGTGTTAAATTGTTTAACAATTAGGGAAAGCGATGTTGGCGCATCCATAGATCGTTATCAGAGTAGATGATAAATCAACTAATGTACGATTATGATTGATGAGATGGCGTGATGGTGATGTTTTGCCATTTGTTTTGTTTTTGAAAGGGTTTAACAATTATTTATACAGTTATCTCCGGAGTTGACGCATCCATAATTCGTTATCAGAGTCGGTTATCAATCAACTAATGTACGATTAAGCTGCGTTTCCATTAGAGCGAATTTCCACGGCGAATTTCTGCCGCGAACATTCGCACGGACCAAATCAGTGTTATTCATTATATTCATATATATTATTCATACTACATTGCAAGTTTTCGCAAGCGAACTGTTTAAATCGCTCCCTAAGAGTAACTTTTTCAATAATTCCCTGCGAAAAAAAGAAATTCGCCGCGGAAATTTGCTTTAATGGAAACGCAGCTTCATGATTGATGTGATAACGTGATGGTGGTAGTGTGTCGACTCATTGATTTAAAAATTATTGATATAATGTAACAATCAGAGATAAAACTCTCTCAGAGAGGGGGCATCCATATAGGTTATAAGTCCAATGAAAATGTATTCATAATCGAGACGTAAAATCAGGCGGATAATTATAGTCAACTGGTATATAAAGGACGTGCACTCGAAAAGAGTCGTTACTCTCTCGCATTTTTATCAAAGACCATCAGTGTGGTATATCCGTGTGGTTTCATGTTGGCTACACCACTCACTTAATCGGTTCATTCTTTGAGCTTTATATAAAGCTACAACGCAGTGAGTTACGGAAAGCATCCGTATTAGCCAAACTAACATACCAATATTGTTGAAATGATATAACAGAGGGTTTCTGATAAAATCGGAATCTTTATCCCGTTAAAAACCGAAATACATCTTGAAAATTTCATGTGCTCCTCTAATATTTGGCCAAAATTTAACAGCTCGTTTGCCCGTTTTCGCCGGCTATATGTTCCCGTGGCTACACCCAAGAGTTCGAGTTTGGCGTGGTTTGCACGTAGTTTGCGTATATTTTCTTGCAATGTAAAAGCGGTTAATCATACACTGTTTGAATGAATATCTAAATGTCTGCATGACATTTGTAATCATTCTAATTATGCTTTGCAGTATTGTAAATTATTATTTTTTTTTTAATGATTGCCATTCAATCAATTAAATTAAATTCCTTACATTCCTGAAACCCCCATTGCAAACCTTTGAACTAAAAGAGCTTTTGACAGCTTACTTAATTTCATCAATTAATTACAACATAATATGAAACAACTATAACACAATATAATTATTCTGTAATCAATTTATATACAATAATATTGGCAACTCATTATCATTTCAACGGTAAATTACAGCTATAAAACAACTATACACATAATATATACAATCTAAATTTGAAGTTGTAATTGATTATTTATTATGTTGTAGTTTAATTAGATGCGCATTAACAGTAGTTTTTCTAGTTCGTCCAATTTAAATGTATTGTAATGCAAATTGAGTAGCTTTAAATCGTGTTTTTAATAATATATTTTAAATAGTTATTGAAACTTCAACCATTACATTTATGTTTATGGTATTGTACATTATTTTGTCCTCTTTGTAATGTATGTGCAATTCAGTATTTATACTGCCAGATCGGCCCTCCAACAAAAATAATGCAATTTAACTCAATAAAATACATTCCTTATTCCCCTATTGCAATCTTTTGAACTAAAATAATATTTACAGCTCACTTTATTTCAAAAAAATATTTATTTTACACAAGACTATATAAATGTATACATATATACAGCACACTAAACAGCAATAGGTTATATACAACTAATTTATACAACTTAATGATTTGTCTCAGTTTTACACAGATTCTTACAAGCATGGGTATTAGCAGTGGCGTAGCGTGGTGGGACTGTTTAGGGGTGCTCGAATGATTGGGGCGGGGGAAGGGGGGGGGGAGCATCATTTGTCTTTTTCATTTTAATTACACATACATTTCCCACTATGTATTTTAATGTTCATGGCAACAATTGGTTGGTGCCCCCCGTACCCCTCCCCCTGTTGCTACGCCACTGGGCATCTGAAAGGGTGTCGGGAAGTACCAACATCAATATGGCCTTGTGGCATAGTGGTTTCAGTATCTGTCTGGCACGGAGTTCTCGGGTTCGATCGTGATAAACTAAAGTCTTTTCAAATCATATCCAATATTACCGTGGTATGTGTGATTTTAAAGACATTGGTAAATTTAAGTATTTTAACCTACCTTTTGTTTTTCTTGTGAATCGAACCCAACAAAACCGCATTGCTAGACCGGAGCTGTAACCACTAGGCCAAGGAATAACGCCCATCGACGGAGGTACTTCCAATACACTTTTCAATGCTCGTGCTAGTCAAAAGCTATATAAACCTGACACATATCCAACGGATAATAAATAAATTAAGGGTACGTTCAAGTGACTAAGGGGAGTGATGCAGCTCTTTATATAATAAATAATATACAGAACTGACCCGAAGTAAATAAAAATAGATGAATCTGAGCAGATAACATTTTGTCTTCGCAGGGAATCGAACTAGAAACCTCGGTGATCTACTCATAATCATAATACGATGATAGCATTCCAGTTTAGTAAGCATAACCTATGAATACAATAATTTAGTTTAAGAAGTAAGCTAATTAATGAGTAATATCACTACAATTATGTATTGACGAATGGAATATGCAATGAAAACTGTTTAGTTATTACAAAGATCCGTATAAATTGTCACAAACTCACAATCAATTATGGACCATGATGCTATGATGTATTGTTTATAATGCATAGCTTATGTACAACAGTTATGCATGTTTCGTTTGAGAACTAAGCATATTGACCTATAGCGCTACAATTATGCATATTCGGAGACCTGTAAATTAAAATGAAACTTTACGATGTACAGTATGCAATTATAATGATTAAATTACGTATAACTACATAAAGTGCCACGATCAACAAAATACCATAATCATAATTGCTACTTTTACACAACCATACACATGTGCACATACATTATACTTGTTATATACAATTTTATTTTAGATGTTTACAATCGTATTTCAATTCATACTTGTGCCATTTAATAAGGTGCTCATGATCAATATTTGTTCTTGGTTTCAAAGTTGTATATATTTTAATGAAATGTAATATCGGTTAATCATACACTGTTTGAATGAATATCTAAAATGTTTGCATGACATTTTTAATAATTTGAATTATGGTTTGCAGTATTGTACATTATTATTTGATATTTGTAATGCATGTGCAATTAAGTAGTTTATATTGGCAAACCTGCAAAATAGACCATTTCTATTCAATCAATTCAATCAAATTAAATACAATAAATTCACACCCCTATTGCAATCTTTTGAACTCAAATAGTATTTACAGCTTACTTTATTTCAACAACTAATAACAACAGACTATACAACAATTATAACACAATATATTGATTCTGTAATAATTCTGTAATAACTCATTTTTATTTAAACGGTACATTGCAGCTATAAAACAACTATATATAATGTAAAACTACATTATACATGTTACATACAAATTTAACTTTAAGTTGTAATTTATATTTTAAATTCGTAGTACTAATGGTAATTTTGCTATGCGTACAAACAGTAGTTTTTTTTCTTGTTTTCCCATATTTTTGGTACAATTTAATAACTTAATAATTTAATATCTTTACAATAGTTATTGACATTTCAACTATTGCATTTATGTGTTATGGTATTGTTTTTAGTGTATGTGAGGGGGACACCTTATGTAGGCCTACTTGATTTTTTACACAGATTGTCCCATTATGTATTGTATTGTTTTATGGGGGGGGGGGGGGCTGCCACCCCCCCCCCCCCTTTGCTACGCCACTTGGAATTGGAAGTTTTCAATTTTCTTTAAAAATACGTTTACCCTTCATTTGAGTTTGACATATGTTTTGTAGAATACATTTATACATAACATATCATGAGGGGAATGGTAACATGTGACTATGAATACAACTGAACAAATGGGAACATGTGTGTTACAAAACTATGGGGAGTAGTCCACAAACTTATCAGAGTACCTTGCCAATTTGAGTTCCCCATATGAATAAATTGACATCTTCAAAGAGCCATAGTTTTATTATTTCTTGCCCGATTGTGCTCAAACTTTTAGAGATTATTCCTCCTAATCTCTTAGAGTCTAGGAGCGCAACAGTTTGCTTGGGTTTTTAATGTCATGTCACTGCATTGTTACATATTGTACAGGCCTATTTGCAAGAGTATCCTATATACGATGAAGAATGATAACATGCATGACGGATAACTTTATTAAATTTAACTTGGTGCTCGATGTATTAAAGGAGGGGGTGGGAGGTGGGGGCATGAACCACACTTTACTTTATATTCTATAAATTAGTTAGTTATATCTGAGGATAATTAGGCGATAATTATGCGAGGTTGGTTATAAATCATCCACTTCTATACGGGTTTAAACATAGATGTCACTCCAGTCACCTTTTGTTTTAATGTGTGACTGTATTGAGGATATCATTCTAGCCTAAATATCAGCTCTTTTAAAACACAAGGGGTTCTTCGAATAGGTTATATTAATTTTTCATGGATAGCCTCGTGTAACTGTGAGAGTGGATGTGTAGGTATACATGGCGTGTGGCGTATTAATGTGCTGTAACTATGAGCTATCTTTAAAAAGAATGTAAATGCAAGCATTTTCGATTACTAGCATTGAGCATACATTATGCCAATTCGATTCCGATATTTCTCCCTGGGTATCACTGGTAATGGGAATAACATTATAGTTTTAAACAGTATTCCCCATTATGACTGCAGTTATGAAGGGTGCCATGTTGTGACGTTGCATACGTTTACATAACCGCTGCGGCTGACGAAGCAGTAAATACATGTACAACAGCAGCGGTTATGTAAACCGCTTTTGGTTGAGTTCGTATGCTATGTACTGTGACTGTTTGGAAACATGGTAGCCCCCATTGGGCAGTAAAATAAGAAATGAGTGGTCTCAAAACAGATAGATAATGAGTGATACCCGATAGGAAATAAACGACTCGTAGTGGCAGGATGTATGGTCTTCTAAGTACCAATACGAACAAGGGCAGTTTTTGTGTAAGATGTTAACACTGTTACAGAATCTGGTGGGGCGATGCGTTTGACTGGGCGGGCGGGTATACTTTTGCCCTTATCACACGCTCTTTAAAGGGATCTTGTAACTTAGTCGACATGTGCAACAAGTAGTGAATGGTTGGTACAATGTATATTGCTGTTAACTGATATATCCACTTGGCATTGTGTGAAAATTTCAAGTTAAATGGACGTTTTATAGCCGAGTAATGAGCAAAATGCAAAGTGATATTCACTAATTCATTGCACTGACACGATTACGACTGGATAGTTTAACATCTGAACACTTCGATCGTAAACATATTTGTATGGAAAGGGAACTTTGAAAAACCGAAACCTTTCCCATGCATATATTCTTAATATGAATATAACAATGTTAGGGAACCGCTCGAATACCAATTGATTTTGAGGAGATTTTTTAACTATGGTAAAGAACAAAGGTCAGGTTCGAATGCATTTTGATCTGTGACTCGGATAACGTATGTGATTGATTTAATACGTGTGGCATCGGGCCTTGGGGAGGGGGGGGGGGGGAACTAACTCGAACTTGTCTTTAAGAACAACGGTCACCATGGAATAAATCATAAGCTTCGGAGTCGGATAATGTGTGATCGTAGATACGCAATTCATCGATTAGGCCGTAGAAGTAGGACTTTCTCCCAGCGCCAGTATCGACACCGTCGTGTCCAATAGTGATGGGTGTTCGCCGTGTAAGGATATCTCGGTCGCAGCAGTCGTCCCTTGTCATTACCTTCTCTCCATTCAAATAATCAATCTTATATCTGCCGTCGAAGGTTGAAACCACGTGGTTCCAGTCGGCAAACGTCCCGGTCCCTGTTCCGCTTAGATCGTGCTGATGGCATGACTGATGTAGGGTGGAAGATGGATCTGACAGGGACAGGCAGGTCTGCGCCTTCCAGTCATCGTTAGCCATACTCCCTTGGATCACGATATACCAGCTTTTAACATTTTGGTCCCCATTGGAAATGATTACTTGCTGGCCTGTTTCTGATAGTTGAGTGCGCTTAAACCAAACGCTAACACTAAAATTCTTTCCCCATTCGTATTCAACGAAGGATTGCACAGTTACCTTATTATTACCATCAAAGACTGCAGCCAGACCACACACTCCCGCATCGTACGTCAAAGAACCGCCCATGATCACGTCCGAGTCAGAAGCGAAGCCAGAGCTGTCCTTGTGGTCATTCTCGAACTTAAAGAACGCTGCAAAAATTGAATTAAATACAGGGTGCGGGCGTTATTTTCCGAAGTTTTGCTTTCCTGAATAAAGGTTCTTAAACAAAAAAGAAATCCCAATTTATTTTGGGTAAAGAAAACTAATTTAAATGGGTAGTACAGTTTTGGTAAGGCTGAGATCTAGTAAACCAAACCTTCACAAGAACATTATAAACTAATAGTTATAATTTTACCATGCTCGACAAGTATACGATGACTTAGTAAAAAGCCTGTTATCATTTAAAAATTGCCATTTAAACACAACAAGGCGCTTTCTTAAAAGGCATTGGTTTCAACCATTTTCCATACAAAATATTGTGATTTTTTTCTGGAAAAATTAAAAAATAGAGTGATCATCAACGACTATTTAAAAACCTCTTGAAAATTAAAGAAAAAAGTGTAAGCATTTGTTTGAATTATCAAATAAATCTGGGCCCCAGATTTATTCCGTTCGGATATATTTATTGATTTGTTTGCCGTTTCTGAACCAATTGTGATCAAATAAAGTTTATTCTATCATTAAAATTGTATGCTCTTACAAAATCCACACTCAGTTTTGTATCATCTCATAAAAAACAAATTTCGTGCAGCGCCCTCTACACCAACACTGAAGTACACCTTCAATGCCTTGTTATGAACCTCCATGATAACAAATTCAGAAAGATTTCCTGACTATTAATCTTATGATGAAATCAATAGTATCAATGTTCTGTGGGCAGAACATAATAGAGGAAGATATACGAGCAGATCCTAAACAGACTACCGGATGAAAGAATACATGCCCTGTAAACGATTTTCGCCAGGATTTTAACCCCTATCGTGTTTACCCTAAGGCTACGTTGCCCATGATAACCTTAGAACGAAAATCAGGTTACTGGTCACTGTTGGTGTAGCTGAACCAGGTCCATTACAGGGGGAAGGAATTACGAATAATTAATTCGCTGATTATTACACCTCACTTGCTCCTCATCATTTTGCAATCATATAGGGTTTGTAAACTGGAAAATGTTTGTTGTTGTTTCCAGCCAACATTCAAACAACGTTCCTAATTGTAGTTGTTGGTCCCAAATGATACTACTACTACTGATTTGATGGTTTGAAGTGTTATTGAAACAAACAAAACAGTACTGTCTTACCTAACATGCCTGAAATACGCTGCACTTGTGACAATGGCAGCGTTGTCACCGACAACGTCGAAGTCGGAAAAGTTGACGCGGGACTGGTGAAAATATCCGTCTTAGCTCCCGATGTCGGATCGGATGACAAGGAGGAAACGGACCTTGGCGACAAGGTAGGGACTCGGGTCGACGGTTTAGTGGTTGGTACTCTAGCTTGCTCTGTAGCTTCCTCTAAAAACAAAATGTTTAGAAAGGAGAAAAGAATAAACAAATCAATGAGCATGTCCTCAATCAATCAGACCATGCTACTTCACTCTACATATACCGTAGCGTATCTGTTCCCGGGGCTTTGTACAGTGTACAATACATACATGTTTTGTGTCCCATTAATTGTTAATAATACTAAACAAATTGCTTGTTTTTGTGTTTTCGTACCCGTCTTATCTGTACGCAGCGCTGTTATCGGCGACGGCAAGGTCAGGAAAGTAAACTCAGGACTCGTGCGAATATCCGTCGTTGTCCCCGAGCTCGGTTCGGACCACGAGGCAGAATCTGATGTCGATGTCTCCGTGGTTATGGGCGTCGAGCGAGGTACTCCAGAGGACGGTTTGGTGGTTGTGCTAGAAGCTTGCTCTGTAGCTTTCTCTAAAATAAAAAAAATCATAGAATGCAGAGTTAAGGGCGAGGGAACATGTCTCAATCAATTTTTACAGCAGAACAAATAAACATACGGATATAACATCGAAGAAAAAAGGAGATAAATAAAGCGATCCCAAAATAAATCACACCATACTGCATTACCCTATACTAAACCCCTCCAAAAAAGTTCGGAAACTCAAGTTTCATCGATCATATCTCTCGTATTTTTTAATAAGAATACTCGAAATCGGTGTCACAATAAAGCCTCATTATATACCTTTCAAACGATGCATTATGTGTAGTAATTATGCGATTGGGGCGATTGCAGTAGCCCAGAGAATAGGGGGAAGCAGGAAGTGAAATCTCGCAAAATGGCCCGAATGCATTCACTTTACGAGTGCAAGACTGTGTTGACCAGTTTTCTAAAGGTTAACATTCTATTAAGTGCTGCCACACTTCCATTCATCAGAATTGTTGAATTTGATACCATTTTAATGGAAATTATCACTTCATTACGATGGCATATTAATCGTAAGGATTATGCAAATGGGGTGTGTGCAGCGAACCGGAATACGGAGATGGATCGAGTGTGAAATCAGACAAAAAGATATGGAGTTGACAACAAATCAGAGCGTTGCATTTTTTTCGAGCTTTTGGGAGGATCTTTTAGCATTTCAAATAAAATATTCATGATTTAAATAGATATCAACGGAAAGCCCAACAACTCTTCTGTATGAAAATGTGACATTTATAATGATTTTGTAAAGGGCGGCTGCAGGGAGATGAATGTGGGGGAGCCTCAAAAGTGACCCATTTCAAAACGCTCTGATTTGGTGTCGGTATCTGTATACCATTGTGTAGGAATGCGACTTGAATGAGTAGGCCATGAATTAGAGGAATTCAATTGAAAACGCCTGAATAGTGCCTTGAAATCAGAGCGTTTCAAAATGGGTCACTTTTGAGGCTCCCTCCCATTCATCTCCCTGCAGCCGCCCTTTACAAAAATCATTATAAATTTCACATTTTCATACAGAAGAGTTGTTGGGCTTTCCGTTGATATCATATTTGATCATGAATATTTTATTTGAAATGCTAAAAAATCCTCCCAAATGCTCGATAAAAATGCAACGCTCTGATTTTTTGTCAACTCCATATCTTTTTGTCTGATTTCACACTCGACCCATCTCCATATTCCGGTTCGCTGCACAGACTCCATTTGCATAATCCTTACGATTAATATGCCATCGTGATGAAGAGATCATTTCCATTAAAATGGTATCCAATTCAACAATTTTGATGAATGGAAAGGGTGGCAGTTTTCAATAGAATGTTGACCTTTAGAAAACTGATCAACACAGTCATGCACTCGTAAATTGAATGCATTGGGGCCATTTTGCGAGATTTCACTTCCTGCCTCCCCCTATTCTCTGGGCTACTGCAATCGCCCCAATTGCATAATCACTACACATAATGCACCGTTTGAAAGGTATATAATGAGGCTTTATTGTGACACCGATTTCGAGTATTCTTATTAAAAAATACGAGAGATATGATCGATCAAACTTGAGTTTCCGAACTTTTTTTGAGGGGTTTATATACATGATAAAAGACTGTGTTCTTTGCACATACATTCTTCTTATTTACTGCTTGTATATTTTGTTACTGCCGTCAGATGAAATGTGTTTGTCCTGTTGTCTTACCCGTAATACATGTCTCAAGTGACGATGACAACGTTGTCATCGGCGATGTCGAAGTCGGAAATGTAGGCTCGGGACTCGTAGGAATACCCATCGTTGTTTCCGATGTCGGATCGGGCGGCGAGGCGGAAACGGATGTAGATGTATCCGTGGTTGTCGGTGTCGAATGAACCACTCTAGTTGACGGTTTAGCACTGCTTATAGCAATGCTTGTAGCTTCATCTAATAACAAAATAAATTAATACTGGATTTGATAAGCGGCATTAACATTTGATTCAGACCTAGATAGCGAAACCTTTGCCACTGGAAAGGAATAGAGACAAAGGCTCAAGAGCCAGACTAGTGATGCTTTGATCGTAGTATGCTGAATATTTCGTTTTTTATCTCACGATGCAAGGTAAAGTTTGGCAAGGTTTCTAACAATCTATGTCTCAGTTTGTTACAGTCTAGGCGTACTTTGTTTCGCAATGTGTATCAAGGGGCGCTCACATGTGTCATGGGACGTACCGCTTCAAAGATTCTCAGTTTCAGAGCTGATAGTTGATCCTAACGTGTGTGATTTCATGCTGACGGAGCTGATTGTCGGAGGAAAGTGGGTTCCGAGTTTTAAATGCAATCACTGAATACATCTAATTTCCTGATATTAGCTTTATAATAGTTTACTCATTTTTTTAAATTTCAAACTCAAAATATATACACTTGAATATTTTAATATAATATTGATAACAGTATCATGTAAGCGTTAAAGGGGGACCAAACGCTGGCATTTAAGGCTTCTCGGAGATACCTGAACATGGTCTTAATATTATATAGAATAAGAAGAAGAAGAAGAAGAAGAAGAAGAAGAAGAAGAAGAAGAAGAAGAAGAAGAAGAAGAAGAAGAAGAAGAAGAAGAAGAAGAAGAAGAAGAAGAAGAAGAAGAAGAAGAAGAAGATGAAGAAGGAGAAAAAAGGAAGAAGAAGAAGAAGAAGAAGAAGAAGAAGAAGAAGAAGAAGAAGAAGAAGAAGAAGAAGAAGAAGAAGAAGAAGAAGAAGAAGAAGAAGAAGAAGAAGAAGAAGAAGAAGAAAGAAGAAAAAGAAGAAGAAGAAGAAGAAGAAGAAGAAGAAGAAGAAGAAGAAGAAGAAGAAGAAGAATGCGCTTCAATATTATAATGCAGTGTTAATTATCATGTAAACGTTAAAGGGGGACCATACGCTGGCATTTAACGCTTCTCAGAGATACCTGAAACTGTCTTAATTTACATAATGAAGAAGAAGATGAAGAGGAAGAAGAAGAAGAAGGAAGAGAAGAAGAAGATGATAAAGGAGGAAAAAATCGATTAATGTGTTTTACCTTCCTCGCACTTGAGTCCGGTAGTCCCTGGTGGGCAGTGGCATTTGTAGGATGTCATAGTCTCCTCGCACAGTCCGTTGTTACACGGGTTACCGTTGCAATCTGAAAGTGGTACATCGAATTAATTTCAGTGATATTATTTATAACTGTAATTCTACAGATGCGGCCACCGGGACTGATGCTTAGTAGGTTGTTTCGGCCACATTTTCCACTGTGAAGAGTGATGGTAGTAGAGGCAATCTATTCAAGTTCATGTTTGTCATTGAAGTAGCTTCATAATATAGTTTGTATCATTTTGGTGCTTGAACTGATCTTCATTCATCCTTAATATAATTTTTAAAACGTAATCTAAACTTCTACCTGTAATTAGACAGATTTTGACATTTAGAGGGGTTTCGAGTCGGCTGCGAAGAGTTATGGTAGTAGAAGACTTGCCTTTATTTTTGACCTGCATGCGCCATGAATATTACACATTACCACAAAAACTATTTTTATACCTGGAATTCGACAGATGCGGAAACCCGGTGGGATACCCAGTCGGCTGCGTCGACCACAAGTCTCCACTGAGAGGGGATTTGACGGAATAAGCTTGGGAATAGTCTGCATCATCTGGCTCCCTGTTGCTAGGTTACCGACTAGGGGAATATTTAATTATTAATTTGCTCAGCAATTTGCCTAAATGCTAAATATTCAGTATATTATCAGACAACTATTGTAAGTTTACCTGGGATTCTACAGATACGGTGACCCCGAGGAATTCCGAGTCGACTTTCTCTCCCACAGGTATCCTCCATGAAGCGGGATGGCGTTATCAGCTTCGGGATGGTCTTCACCATTCGGCTGTTCGTTTGGTTACGGACTTCAACAGGCCTGCATGGTGGCATGGGTAGAGTGTAGTTCAGCCCGTAGCCATCTTCACAGTTGAAGCTTTCCACGTGGTCAGCTAAGAACGCCAGTGGAGCTTCAAGGATAAATCAGATTCAGAAGATATTGTTAGATTATATAACATTATATTTTCTCTAGAAAGTTTGATGTAATTATCGTTGGGTTAGTTGGGTTTATATAGCTATGAAAGAGCTGTGAAAATGGTTTCATGGGAACCCCTCCCCCCTTAAAGAGTCATTGTGGCTCAATGAATGGAACACCGGTCTAGCAATTCGGAGGTCTCGGGTTCGATTCCCGACGAACCTATTTTTCTTTGCTCATTTTCAATCAATATAATATTATTGTATACAATATTTGCTGCTACTGTAACATGATTGTATGATTTAGGTTTTTACAGACTGACATTATAAGGATCTAGTCACATTTTAAATGAGACACAAATTACAAATATCTTTAAATATCGACTGGATACTGTCAACTTTGTTCAAAATATGTCCAATGAGTTTAATAGCAACTATCACTTTGGATTTGTGCACATAATTGGGCTATATGACATTCAGTTATTGAATTTCAAGCATTATTCAGTGGAGATATCAGTGGATGTAACATGCTTTATCAACCCTTCTTCATTTCTTGCACATGTCAACAAAGTTACGAGATATCTGTAAATTAATTTGATGAACTGCATTATGCAGAACATAAGTTTGTTTTCGTTTGGTATGGATCTGGTTTCTAAAACTATATGTAGACGAAACTAATTTCATTATCATCCGCATTAGTATCATTGAATGGCTTTAAACAGATGAAAGACCCAAGTACATATTTGCTAGATCTATTACAACGTAGATTTCAATTTAAATTATTATGTTTTTCTCCTTTCCATACAAAATAAACATATTAATTATAATAGTTTACAAAAAAGGGAATACATAATGGAAACAGAAGGATCCACTACAAAGAGGAACCCTCACATAAAAGCGAGCCTAATTACTAATTATTACATTAACAACTTCGTAACTACGAAAAGGAACTTGAAGAAAAAAAAAGGATGTCAACAGAGACGAAAACTGCACAAGAGAGTACGGTATATGACAAACATGGCAGAAAACAGTCAAAATACTAAAAGTAGACAATAGCAAGAAAGAAGTGAAAGAGAGGGGTTCAGAAAATAATACAATTGAAAGGATGAGAAGAATATTAGGAAGGACATTTGCGCATATGAAAGTGCATAAGAGTGTACAATGAAATATATCAAATTACATTTTAAGTCAGCAAGTAGAAAATAAACTTGTTTGAACAGGGGGAAAAAACAATTTGCGATATAACAGTTCAATGAGTTTCATAACATTGCAATAAAAACGATTTCAATTTTCCTTCAAAAGTTTATTCCATGAAGCATTTCTTACTTCATTATTTAAGAAATTAAATTATTAAGGGACTTCGTAATAATTTGGTCCGTAAGAGAGGTAAATTAATTTCTCTCCAAATGTCCAGTTAGGTATATATGAACTGATCTTAACAAAAAATGGCAACGTATTATTATTATAATTATACAAATTGACCTTATTGAAATATATAGTAGTCTATTAACAAAAAATAAAGAGTATGTATGGGAGCGAAATTGGGAATTACAAATAATACAGATTACCCACTTTCTCCAATAATGTTTGATGTGTGTTCCCTCAAAATAAGAGACCGTATGTCAAGTATTGGAATATCAAAGAAGTACAAAGCATCAATAAAGAGTTAAAAGGAAGATATATGTTTACTTTTATCAACATATTTGTCCAAACATTATTTACCAATCATGAGCAGATTGAGGCCAAGATATACCGGAACAATGGTCCACCAGTAGAGAGCCATGATCTGTAAAAAAGGAACAAATATCATTATTAATAATAATGATATTTATATTAATGGACATGATAATAGTAATAATAAGTGTAATAATAATAATAATTGTGACAATACGCGAAGCTTATGTATCGCATGATAACCGTCAAATACTTTTCTACGCGAGTGACAAAAGTAAGTCAATATACAAAGTATACATACAGATCTACAAACACAAATACAACACTTTCATACTAATTAGATCAATTTGTTCAAAGATAACAAGAAAGCGATCATATACGACATGTTAACACATAAATTGGTAAAAGGACCCTACATAAATATAAATAATTGCTAGTGGGTTGTAGGAACCTTTGTACATGGAGAGATAATATATGTATACTTGAATAAGGCAAGAAACTATGATTAAATAAACATGCTATACTAACTATTTACAAATGTGGGCATTCACCAAATAAAATCAACTTTATAACAACTATTATATGGACCATATAAAATATTTAACCAATTATTAAAGTACTATATTTGACTTAATAAATACTATTTAAGACTAATCTTGTTGAGGTGGAGTCTGCCAGGTGGAGTCTGTTTGTATCTGCAAAGGCATACTATTGTATATTCCTGAAACAATATTGAATTTCGTCCATGCTCCAGCCGTTCTAATCTTAGGCATGACAAAACTATTTCCTCTTTTTGTCTTGTACTATAAGGACTCAAAAAAAAATATATATTCAAACATTCTGGTAAGTGTCTATAAACAGATGAATACACACTAACACAAATTCTTTTTTTTACTAAAAATGTGTACAATTTTAACACATCTAATAGACCTAATGAATACAGCAATGGAGAAGATGAGGCCGTTCTAATAAAATGAAATGTTCTCAAAGCGATTTTTTGTAACATAATTATTCTTTATTAGCATCATAAGCGCAATTTCCAAAACTTCAAGGCAATAAGATAAATAAAATAAACGAATAATATGATAATATGGGGACTTGTTTTTGAACAAAGTATCTTTGGTCTAATCTTAGTCCAATCGAAATTCCTACTGTCTTACGTAATACAGAGCATAGCTTATTTTTATGTTCATCCCAAATCAAATGCCTATCAATATAAGTCACGTGTATACTTCATTAAAACATTTCGAATTTAAAGGGGTAGTTTAGTTTTGGTAAGACTAAACTTTAGTAGCCAAAACCTGCACAGTAACATTATAAACTAATAGTTATAACTCCACCATGCTAGAAAGGTATACAAAATTACAAACGACTAAGTAAAAAGCCTGTTATCATTCAAAAAGAGCCATTTAAACACAAGAGGGCGCTTTTTCAAAGGGGATTGGTTTCAACCATTTTTCATACAAAATTATGCATGTGATGTTTTATTGATATAATGATTAAATAGAGAGATCATCAACAACTATTTAAGAAACGCTTTTGAAGTTTTTTGAAAAAGTGCAAGCATTTTTTAATTTTTTTCAAAAAATCATCTAATTATTTGGGCCCCAAATAATTATAAGATCGGGTATATTTATTGATATTTCAGGCGTTTCTGGGTCGATTTTGACCAAATAAAGTTTATTCTGCCATTAAAATTGCATGTTCTCTCAAATTCGACACTCAGTTTTTCATTACCTCACAAAAAAATTGTGATGTGCAGCGCCCTCTCTACCAAAACTAAACTACCCCTTTAATTTCCAGTGGTGAAACCAATTTCATCCAATTTCATTAAAATGTTTAGTATTTCCCTGAATATTTCAAATTTCTTTAAATAATATATGGTTTCATAAAAAAAAAAAATCATTATATTTTATTTCATCAAATTCTGTCAATATCATCACGTTTCATGGCGATTTCGTACATTTCAGCATATTCATCATATTTCATCTAACTATTTCATGCAATTTCGTCAATTATCATTACATTTCATAAAATTGTATTAACAATAATCATATTTCAACATCGAGTTCATGAAATGGCAGTACATTCCATCAAACTGTATGCAATGTCATCCAATTATGTCAACTAACATTCCATTTCATCAGCTTTCATGAAGTTGAATGAAAATGAATCACATTGCATTATCGAATTTCGTCCAATGTCATTAACTTTCAGCATATTTCATCCAATGTCACCCACTGTTATCCAATTTTATTCACCACTCTCATACAAAAATGTTTAGTATTTCATCATATTCCTTCAACATTTTATGAAATTGCATCATGTTTAAGTTATGATTTTGACAAATGTAATCGAATTTTGTAAACATCTCACCCAATACCATATTTTATCGAAAGTCATCCAATTTCATCGCACTCTATCTTATTTCGTCAAGTCATTAATTTCATCAGTCATCGTATTTAATACTATTTTAGGAAACATGATTTCATTTCAATTAATCTTATACATAACACATAACTTTTATCATAGAATTTGGCCAAATTTAATTACAGTTTTTTAAATGATAAATTTATTTTAATTCACTAAGGTCACATGCTTCAGCAAATCCGTGCAATATTAAAAAGCATATTTACATACATACAACATTATATACATATTATAAACAAACAATACAAACAGTTACGCTTGATCAATTCTATTGTTAAATATATTGAGCCATTTACTTTGTTTGACACCATTTGTTAAATCATTCCACTTTTTTGCACCACGGTAACTGAAGCAACGTTTCCTAGGTTATGTTTTTGGTTTCGGTATTTCTAACTGAAGAATGTTGTCTCTTAATCAGTATGTATATTGTTTAACAGACAATAATTTACAAATTGGTGTTGGCAAATTCTGATTTACGACTTTATACATATTGAACAGCAATTATTTGCCCCGACTTTCACAAAGAGTATCTACATTTTCATTAATTGTGTTTTTATTGATTCAAATAATGCCTGACTGGGGAATGTCCAGTCCACGTGCATAACTATTATAAGAATATTTAATATTTTCTGCAACTTATTTAAACGGGTCTTTGCAGTATTTCCACAAGCAACGCTGCAACAACAAACTTTACTCCGTATAATAATAGCCTTATACATTTCTACTGCCATTTTATCTGTAAGAATTGATCTGATTCGTTTCAACAAAAATAAGCTCTTTTTCAAATTTGTCATGGATATTACCTATTTGTTTATACCAATTTAAATATTCATCAATTAGCACGCAAACATATTGACGTTGTGTTGCAAGGTTTACTACAGTATCTTTTATTTAAACATTTGGGACCACAACCGACTTTAATCTTTTTGTAGGCCCGATGTATATAAATTCACACTTCCGTGCAATCAATGCTACTTGATTTGTATTTAGCCATCCATTTATTCAAGATGTCAACTAAATTAGTAACATCACCACGAGAATAATACAAGCAAGTACCATCTGCATAAAAGGAAACCTTACAATTTTATAGACATGACGGCAAATCGTTTAATATGTAAAGAATAAAGAGGAAGGGGCCTAGGTTTTAGCCATGTGGTTTACCACAATATATCACTTGTGAACCAGACTGCAAACTATTCACAATAGATACACTGTGTTCGATCAGTCAAGTAATTGCGAAACCATTTAACCGCAGGAGCATTCATACCATATCGTCGTAGCTTAGACAACAGAAGACCATGATCAACAATGTCGAACACTTTATGTAGGTCCAATGCAACCATCACTACCAATTGTCCTTCATCAATACTGTCTAGCCAGTGTTCAATGGCATTTAATAAAGCTGACGTGGTTGAATATTTTGGTCGAAACCCTGACTGATTTTCACAAAGTAATCCATTTGTTTGGAAAAAGGAATTTGCTATCACCAATAAGATTGATATGGGCCTATGATCATTCATATCACTCCTTTGACAACTTTTAAAAATAGGTGTTATCCGAGATTGCTTCTATGGAACAGGAATGATACTTTGCTGATATATATGTGAATGATTTATACATGTATGGAGCAATCAATTAAAGAAAACTGGCTGGTATATTATCTAAGCCTCTGGCTGTATAATACTGATGAATTCATTATCCTATTCAAAACATACATTTGTATGCTTCTATCATTTTAAAACAACATTTACATTTATTATCATTATCGTTTCCTCTCGAGCACAATCATTATTAATAGTTTCATTATCAACATCTTTTTAACATAATATTTTCTTGAATTACTTTGCCCGCATCTGCAAAATGCCTACTATTGTTTCTTCGTCATCTATTTCTATACTGTCTACTATAACTTTCATTATTCTCTCAGTAATACTCGTTTGAGGGAGTACATAGCTCAATGATATCCATACGCCACCAGATTTACCGTCACTAGTCAAAATACAATCGGAAAAATACTGTTTCTTTGCTTTACGTATTTCGGAAGTAACCTTGTTACGTAGAGATCAAATTCCTTCCAGTCGTCAGGTAAATTTGATTTCTTTGCTAATTATTTGGACAGTTATTTATTTGTATAAGCTGAAGAACCGTTTCTTTTATCCAAGGTGATCCTTTCTTTTGTATTCGTTTTCTTTTCTTTGGGTCATGTTTATCAATTAAATAATTAATATCTGTCTCAAACTGATCACATGCTTTATGAACATTAGTCTCCTTCATAATATCATCCCACGGGATTGCAGAAATATCTTGTTTCAATAATTCAACATAAATTTTCTTCAAATTTCTAGTTAGATTATAGTATTGCTCAGGACACTTTTAACAACGCTTTCCCCATGTACAATACACATATAATACACAGGATAATGATCACTTAAAGCTATTGGTAATACTTCCAAGGTGTTTTTTTTTTCGGTTACATTATTTTGTAAAAATAAGATCAATCATTAAAGACGTTATATTTGACTCTGTAGTAACAGTATGAACAAGTTGTGTACTATAGCCCAAACTATTTGTAACGTCCATTGAATCTTTCGTTTGCCATGGCTTATTTTCAGGCATTGCATCACAATTCGTATAACCTAGTATTATGCAATCATATCCCAGGTCTTAAATTCTCTTGAGCACTGTTTCAAATAAGTAAAATGCATTCAAAGCAGAATTAGGTAGTAACTATCAAAAAGGTTTTTAATTACTACGTTTTATCTCAATAATCAGCATCTCTAAATTACCATCAATTAAATAATTTCTCAGCATGAAATGAAAATCATCTCGCACATAAGGTATGCTGCAACACCTCCTCCAGCTATATTCCTATCTCCATGTATTAATGTATAACCATCACCACTTCACTATCGTGAATTAAATCACATAAATGTGTTTCACTTAACGTTAATACATTAAGATTTGATGGTGACATTTAAATAAACACTTTTAAATCTTGAATGCTAGTATGAATTTACTTATGATTGTTTGTGAACACGTTAGGTGAAGTTTGAGGGAATTCGGTAAACCATAATGACAAAAGAAATAATTATGTGTAAATGTATACATTCTACAAAATGTTACGAAATTTGATAATAAAATCGGCATATTTCATTATATTGTATTGAATGTCGTAAAATGTGATTTCATTTCTACAATTTTATGCAATTCAATTTGATGGCATCACATTTCATCATATTTCATCAAATATTATACATTTTATTTATGATTTCATACAATTTCATCAACCTTCATCATTTTTATCATCCAATTTGGCAAAATGTCATTAATTTCATACAATTTTGTACAATTTCATCCAATTTCAAACTAATTAATAATATTTCATAAAACTTCATCATTCATACAATTTCATCAAATTGCATCAATTTCATCAACATTCATCATGTTTGATCACGTTACTTAAAAAACATCAACTAAATATTTGATCAAATATTATCCTATTCCCTTAAAACTTCATCAAATTGTATCAAATTTCGTAAAATTGTGTAGAATTGTATAAAATGACACCATAATTTTTATTTTGTAATTATCGTTTACCAAATTCCATCAAACTTCACCAGATGTGTTCAAAATATAAACGAAAATCATAAGTAAACTAATGAATACAAAAAAGCCTTCAAGATTGTAATATTTCAAATTAAATGTCACCAACGCCTCACTATTTCCCATAATTTTTTATAAATTTAGTCAATTTCGTAATTTTTTTATAAAATGTCCTTATATATCATCAAAAGACATCGAATTAATTCAATGTTATAACTGATGTAAATAGTCGTACTTTTGTAAAATCATATTAATTTATAAACCTATAAAATAAACTGAGACAACATATTATGTTCTGTCGTGATACTCACCGTATTTATTTTGTTCTTGTCTTCTTCTCCTTGTCTCTCTTCTCCCGTATGCTAGTGTTATTATGGTTATTATCAGCTCAAAATGCGGATTTCATGAGCAAACTTTAAAAATCGCATAAGAATAATAAAATTATTATGAAGATTGTGGTACGATAAAACTCAACAAGTTGGAGTACAAACACACCTGCTGCCGTCCTGATCATTCGTGGATGAAATAGATGTACTGTTTTGGTTGTTACCATGTCACAAGTCACATTTTTACCAGCCCTCGCTACGCCGAATGTCAGCAACAACTGGCGAAAGAATACAAGGGGCGAGAGCTCGAACATGACGTAGGACCATCCCTAGTTTCACAGATCTACAGTTATGCCTGGGCGCACTTTTACGGCTAATTGAGTCGAGAAGGTAATGTGTGCCGGGCACGCTATTCTACATTCTTTCCTTGCCAAACGTTCCTGACAATTATCCACGAGGCCTTGTAAAAATGGATTTGTAATTCGTGGGGTTAGTGTGGGCTTACTCAGAGGAGGGCAGTGGCGTGGCGCTGTGTTGTCATACTGATTAAGGGGGAGGGGGAGGGGGTGGTGGGTATTGGGGGCAAACTTTCTTTATTACTCAATTGTTTCATATATTTGATCTCATGGTGTTTAATTGTTTTTGTAAAGTACTTGTTTTAATTGAGGGTCACGTGACCTTAACCCTTGTGCCCACTGTATCTACGCCACTTTGGAGAGGCATGCTGCATATATGGGGGTGGGGGAGGGCACAAGCTGGAAATGAAATAAACTAAACTGAAGCTGAGTATTTTGTTTTTCTTTTTTCCTCTCGTAACTTTATTTAGGAGGGAGAGCACACGTGCCTCGGACATGGACAATTTAGTCGCTAATAACAAAATTAACTGAACAGACAGGAAATAAGTAAATGTCAAACAGCATATTGTTTAGACTATCAACTCTCTCTGCTTTTTATTGCACCTTAAAGTGATCCATTACATTTTTGTAAATTCAGCCAAAAATATTTGGATCTTTCACACTTCTCTTGTACAGTATTTGTTGGCTTATTGAAACAGAATAATAACAAATGAGATTTTTAAACTGTCAATTTAATTTGAAAGCGTCTATAGACGCTTTGGACCGTTGTATATCCGAATTCGGATACTTCCCTTGAATGATCGGGACAAAATGAGACATTATTTGTTTCGTTTTTTACTAGGTAAAGATTATTATGTTCATATACAAATCATACTGAATAATCTTACAATTGAATTTGTATAATGGTGATGATTGAAGTCTTAGATAGTACTTTGGTTAAAATTTGAAGTTAATAGATCACTTTAATTATCTCTCTCCCTATTTATCCTTTTCATGACGGTAGCTTTAATTACTAAATTATCATATATAATATACGCTGAGAATTGCTGCAAAGATAATTGCTATAGTTGGTCATTGATTGTCCTCACAAAGCAATTTTAATTACAAAACACAATGCGTCCACAGGGAGCTAAACTGTTACAATGGAGAATGCCATTAGCAAAAAAAAAAAAATGGAAATACGCTAATTAGAACAATATTTTCATTTAATTGCGTGTTATTTTTAAGATAGTTACAGTTAACCCTGCTCCAGCGACCACCTGTATATAAAATCCACATGTCTATAGAGACCGCTAATCTGGACTCCCTTGATTGCAGTTTACAGGTAATTGAACCTGTCTATCATGTCTATAGAGACCACATGCTGATAAAGACCGCCTTTTCTGTCTCACTTGGGTGGTCTTTATAGACAGGTTTGACTGTATAGTGAATGATTTAAATATATTTCAAGTTAAATTGATCCATTAACTTTGTCCAACATCATTGCAGTGTTCATATTTCCCTTTCTTTAGCTTGTTGTTTGGCTGTTGGTTACAGACAAATTAAATGGGTTTCAATATTGTCCCTGTTTTAGGGTTATTTAAGATTTAATTAAAAGTGAAAGCAAATCATTCGAAGAGCGCTTTTCCATTGTACAAATGTCGGTAATATTCAATTGGTAGTATATGAGTTATACATTCTTATAGTAATTTCTCCCTTTTCGATATTGTTGTGTTCTTTTTATAAATCAGTCCCATTTCAACCAGAGGCATCTTATGATATTGGCAAATGATTGAAGTCGCAAATATCACGTTTGGAAATGTTGTAAAGATAATGGATCCCTTTAGAGAAATGAGTGGAACATGACAGACTCTTGTATTTTTGCAAATGATTGTCTCTTGTTACCGTCATTAAAATAATTATATTAAACCCGAAAAGCAATCAAACACAAAACATACTAGGATAGGCTCTGGTGTGAATTTTAACCATAATTGTAGTGCCAATAATTGGCTTTACAATTCAATGAACATGATGTATATTGGGTGCATTTCGGAACAAAACAATTAATCTAACTTTCTGTATTGTCACTTGAGTCGATTACGGAACTCAAACGGTTAACTGACTGTTAAGAGAAAGTCTTGGAAACTATATCTAATTTCCAGTGTAATGACGCTAATAATAAAATGCCTATCAACAAAGAGCGTTAGGTTTAGAGTTGCATGTTTTGGTTTAAGGATTTTGCCTTTTATTAGTTCATGTTCCGATTTTATGTTTATGATGAATGTTAGATTTAGTGTTAAGGTTGCATGATTATATTTACGGATTGAGTTAAAGATTGTTAGGTTTAGTATTAGGGTTTCATGTTTAGGTTTAGGATTGACCATACGATAAATAAGTGGTTTATCATGTTAGAGTTACATGTCTAGGTTGAATGAGTGGCCTTAGGATTAGTGTTAAGTTAAGTTAAGTGTTGGCATGGTTGATGTTGCATGTTTGCTTTCATGATTTTGCTTGACTTTAGCTTCAGTGTTCATGTTTAGGGTTCAAGATTTAAGATTATGATTTTGAATTGTGTTAGGTTTAGCGTTAGGGTTGCATGTAAACCGGAAAGAAACAAATAAATTGTTTTTCACAGTTTGGGCCACCGTGTAGATCATGTAAACTCTTGTAAGAGCACCACTACACAGTGACAATTCTCATTGCACCAACACCAACAGACTCCAATCACACTATGCCCACACTGTTATACGTGAACTACTTTGATATATACAATGTTAACTCATTACACACTGTGATCGGCACTATTGATTACGTTGTTGGGTATTTTACAATTTGTTCACCGTGTGCTAGCGGTGATCTCTGTGATACGAGCTGACACTGTGAAAAACCTGACTTTAACACAGTTTCAAATTAAAGTTTGTCCATGATTGATTCAATTGAAAAAAATGTCATGTTTACATTATTGTATGTTATCCCTGGCGATTATCAAACTCACACAGTCATGTTGTGCGACTATAAACACGAAAGAGTTCATTAGATTTAATAAACATCAATTTGTTTAATACGATTTCATTAGTATTTTGGTTCAAGGTCCAGATAATTTAATTGTAAATGCCTATGTTGACAGAGTTGAACATATTTAGATATTGACAGAAATATTGATAAAACACTATAAAAAAAATGTGGGACCAGGATTTAGTCCCACAATTTCATCGGTTCCACAAATGTTGTGTGTATACATGAATGCATTGAGGACACAATCTACGCACACATACACACACACCCATACACACGCACACGCACACACACACACACACACACACAAACACACACACACACACACACACAAGCCAAACATACCCACTTGTATCACATTTTTTGTTCTCGTAATGTTTGATTCCTCCATCTCATATATCGTTCTAGTAACTCTGTTTACATGATTGTGCAACCTGGCAAATGCATACATGGCCGAGAAATGAGCAAAACTGCTGAACTGAAAGTGCTTATTGCTAGCTCATCGCCATAGGTTTGAACAAAGTTGGAATGATCCAGAATAATTTATTTGTTCATACCTTGATAACAAAGATAACATTTAGAAACAAAAGCTGGTTTTATATGTCATATTGGAAAGAAAACAAAATGCGGGGGGTTAAATACAAGTTCGAAATATGTTTATTTGTTACCGAAATTGTTTTTTTTTATTTTAAGGAACACAAACAAGGACCAAGGTTAATTCATAATATGTGAAGGACATGAACAAAATTTATTGAAAGGAAAACGCAAGAAAACATGTACAGTATTATATCAGATCATTCTTAAAAGATTCATCTACGCTTAATTATAATTTATTGATATTATTTTTCATTTTTTAAAAAGAATAGTATTTAAAACTAAATTTAGTTTGAGTTACAGCACTACAAATCTGTAATAATGCACCTGTAATTCACAAGAAACATAACGATGAGTAAAATATTCAATGAGAATAATGAATTATTAAATAGACCCCCTAAAACTCTACGATCAATAGTATACCATATATCTATGATAAGCTATCATTTCGAAGGAATGCCTTATTTACAATAATCTAGTTTGAGAAGTAAGCATCTTGACTTATAGTGCTACATTTATGCATAATTATAGACTTGACATTAAAATGAAATTTGATGATGTATTACAAATTACGTATATCTATATAAAGTGTCACCTTCAACAATATACCATAATCATGATGCGATGATATTTCTCCAGTTTAGTAGGTATTACCTGTTTACAATAATTTAATTTGAGAAGTTAGCAATTCAGCTAAAGCACTACAATACACCTTTATTTCAAAGTAAGATTTACGATGATTAAATATGCAGTTATAGTTATTACTAATTATATAGATCTACACAAAGTGCCACGACACAAATAGTACCATAATCATAATGCGATAATTATAATTCTCGTTTACTTGGCATAACATATTTGCAATCGTTTAGTTTGAGAAGTAGGCATCTTAAGTTATAGCACTACAATTATACTTGTACATTGAAAGTATGCTTTACGATGCATGGACAATGCAACTATAACGAATAATTATTACGTAGATCTACACAAAGTGCCACGATCACAATATACCATGATCATAACACTACTATAATGTATATACAACTGTAGTTCAAAGTAAACTATACGATGTATGAAATATGCAATTATACTTATAACCTATTATATATATCAACATGAAATTACACGATCAACAATACTCAATAATGCAATGATATGATTTCTGTTTAGTACAAATAACATATTTATACAATTTTAGTTTGAGAAGCAAGCATTAAGATATATAAATAAAAGTATGTATTTTTACACCTGTAATTCAAAGTAAGCCTTACAATAAATACAATATTCAAAGAGAATTATTCATTATTAAATAGGCTGACCAAAAATTCCACGATCGATAATATACCATAATGCTACGGTATGCTATTTCCGTTTAGAAGGATACATTATTTACAATAATTTAGTTTGAGAAATAAGCATCTTGCGTTATAGCACTGCGATTATATATATAAACCGGTAATTTAAATAGGAAACTTTTATTATGCAATTATAATTATTACAATTACATATATCTACATAAAGTGCCACGATCAACAAAATACCATGCGATGATAATTTCCAGTTTAGTAGGCATACCATATTCACAGTAATGTAGTGTACTAGGTAAGCAACTGAATAATATCACTACAATTATGTATATTAACCTATAATTCAAAAGAAACTGTATGATGAATAAAATGTGCAATGCAATTTGTTTAGTTATTACAAAGATTTGTATCAAAATGTCAAAATCGATAGTATACCATGATGATATGTAATTGTTCAGTATAGAAGGCATTACCTATTTACAACATTTATGCATTAATTAGTTCGAGAAGTAAGCATCTTGAGTTATAGAGTTACAATTATGTATAATTATAGACCTGTACATTCAAATGAAACTTAACGATGTATGAAGCATGCAATTATAATGATACAAATTACGTAGATCTATATAAAGTGTCACGATTAACAATATACCATAATCATAATGCAATAAATTAGTTTGAGAAGTGAGCATCTTGACTTATGCTACAATTATGCACAATTTTACAGACCTGTACATTCAAATGAAACTTTACGATGTATAAAGCATGCAATTATAATGATTACAATTACGTATATCTACATAAAGTGTCACGATCAAAAAAATACCATAATCATAAATTGCAACTATTACAACTATTGCAACTATACACATGTAAGAATACGTTATACTTGTCATATACATTTTTATTTAAAATTCGTTCCATTTTATTTCAATTCATGCTTGTGCTAATTAATAAGATGCTCATGATCAATAGATTTTCTTGGTTTCAAATTTATTTATTTGTAATGCAATGTATTAGCTTTTACTCATTATAATTATCTTTTGCAGTATTGTAAATTAGTATTTGATGTTTGTAATGCATGCGAAATTTGGTATTTTATACTCGCAAATAAACAATTTCGATTCAATCAATTCAATACATTACATTTCTGATACCCCTATTGAAATATTTTGAACTAAACTTGCATTTACAGCTTACTTCATTTCAACAATTAATTACAACAAGACTACGAAACAACTATAACATTCTGTAATCATTTTAACTGTTATGGTATTTACCACTCATTTTGATTTTAACGGTAAACTACAGCTATTAAAACAACTATACACCTTTACAAGTACACTGTTCATGTTATACACAATTTTAATGTTTAAGTTGTAATGTGTTATTTATTATTTTGTAGTGGAATTTATACTTTTGCTATTTAATTAGACGCTCTTGAACATTAGGGTTTTCCTAATTTCTTATCTATATGTATTTTAATGCAACTTAAAATCATATCCTGTTCTTATAATATCGCTAAAATAGTTTCAAGCATTGCATTTATGCTTGTGTGGTATTTGACATTCTTATTTCCTCCGTGTAATGCATGTGCAATTCAGTATTTTATACTTCCAGACCTGCAAAATAAAAAACATTTCAAATCAATTCAACTCAATACATTACTTATTCCCCTATTACAATCCTTTGTACAAAAATAATATTTACAGCTTACTTTATTTCAGCAATCAATTATAACAATGAAACAACTTTAACACAGGACTAAATAAGTGTATACATACATACAACACACTGAACAGTATTCGGTTATTTACAACTCACTTATACAACTTTATGATTTGTTTCAGTTTTACATAGATTCTTACTAGCATGGGTATTAGCAGTGGCGTGTTGAGGTGCTCGAATGATGGGGGGGGGGGGGGGGGGAGGCACATCTTTCGTCTTTTCCATTGTTATTACACATCATTTTCCCACTATGTATTTTAATGTTTATGGCGAAATTTTGTTGGTGCACCCCTGTACCGTACCCCCCCCCCCCCCCCCCCCCCTGTTGCTACGCCACTGGGCATCTGAAAGGGTGTCGGGAAGTACCAACATCAATATGGTCTTGTGGTATAGTGGTTTTAGTATCTGTCTGGCAATTCGGAGGTCTCAGGTTCGATCATGGTAAACTTAAAAGTATTATTAAATCATATCCTTTATTACTGTGGTTTTGACTTGTGTGGTTTTTAAATACAGGGGCCAGAATTCTCATCAGTGGCTCAACTTTAGTCTGGATTAAAAAGACAAAGACTACCGGTAACCATTTAAACTACTTTGCACCTGAAGACTTATTGATTGTTGCCATTCGCTCCGGAGAGATTACAATTATATCCTTTCATTATCCAGTCAATCCCTCTAGTTCTGCTCAGACATTTGCACAAAGGGCTGCTTGCCATTTCATAAATAGTATAACCGGTCACCAGTAATACAATGTCCTAGATGATCCAGGACGTACTTTGATTGATAACCGACTATACTATGATTTTAATTTTCAAGCGGCCCATTGTCTTTATGCCTATAAGCAGAACTCAAGGAATTGACTGGTTGATGAAAGGAAACAATTAGAATATATTCGGTGGCGAATAGCAACAATCAATGGATACACAGGTACAAAAGAGTTTAACTGGTTACTAGAAGTCTTTGTCTTTTTAGGCCGGACTTAAGTTGAGACACTGATGATAATTCGGGCCATTGATTTATTTAAGTGTTTTAACCTAATACTTGAATTAAGAAGAAATACATTCTGGCTTTGTCGTGAATCGAACCCAACATAACCGCATTGCTGGACCCGAGCTTTAACCACTGAGCCCAGAAAATAAGCCCATCGACGGTGGTACTTCCAAAAAACCCCTCTTCAATGCTCGTGCTAGTCAAAAGCTATTTAAACCTGACACACATCCAACGGATAATAAGTCAATTTAGGGGATTTTCATGATTAACGGAGGTGATGCAGCTCTTTTTATATAATAAATCATATACAAAACTGACCAGAAATAAATAAAATAGATGCAATTGAGCAGATATAATTTCTGTCTTCGCCGGGAATCGAACTAGAAACGTCGATGTGGCTAATTATGGAGCCACATGGCCCATCTAATGATGGTGACTTATGATTCCCCCTTTACTCGTTCCAGTCGTTTTATTTTTCATTTGTATGGGGAGGGGGTTATTTAATTGTCCAGTACTATGAATAGAACATAACAGTTTTACCTTTTAATATATGATTCATGCGGTTTGAGGCAAAGAAACAAGTCAGCAGTTTTCCGTATCTGGCCTAAGATTAAATCCATTGTCATTTAAACATGAGCCAGTAATGTTTTCATGATACATAGAAGTGTTATCTTACCGATCTAAATAGAAGATCATGGGTTCATCATGTTAATTGCTATAATATTGGGTCGGAAAACATTATAATTATACTATAATATAAAAAAAAAACTGAAATACATAACTTCACTTCCGAATAATACGCGTAATAACTATGACAAAAGAAGAGTTCCATCTCTTTATTCACGAATTCAAACAACGTGGCGATAGTTTACCCTTGTCATGTTTGTATTAGTTACTGCATTCTGACCAGTCGTACAGACCTATTTGCAAGAATATCCTTTATCGAGTCAAGAGAAACAATAAATAATTGTCCTTTTTTATTAATCTAGGCGCTCGATGTATTAAAGGAAGGATTGGTGACAGGAACCACAATTTATATTCTATAAATGAGTAATGTCTGAGGATGATAAGGAGAGGTTATTAATAAATTATCTACTTATATCCGGATTAAAAAATGGATGTCCCTCAAGTAATTTTTGTTTAAGTGTGTGTGTGGAAATATCATTCTAAATATGCCTAAATATCTGTTCTTTAAAATATTGTTGTAACAAAATCTTCCTTGGCATTACTGCCCACTGGAGGTTGCCATAATTATAGCGATGTTGCATAATACGGTGTGAACAGAAGCTGCGTGTAATAGACCTGCTGGGAAGTCTTGGTGTGAACGTTAACGGATCTAGTAACATTGTCCCAATCCACTTAATTAAAAATACAGTGGTTCTCTCATATCGTGTTGTATTCGTTCTTACATTATAGCATGGAATATTTTCTGTGTAACTGTGTTTAACATCAGTGCAATGCGTAATGGTAAATCACTTTGCATTTTTGTTCATAATTTGGCCGTATAACATCCATTTAACGTGATATTTTTCACATAAAACCTAGCGGCCATATCAAATCAACAATTCGTCACTTTCTGCACATGCCAACAAAGTTACTAATGGTTGGGCGTTTGGCAGGGTGGGCCCTACCTTATAAACTCTGATAAAGAAACAAGTTACGGGTTTGTATACATTTGTACGTGTTGCTCGGATAACGTATGTGATTGTTTTAATACGTGGAGCATCGGACCCGGGGGGGGGGGGGGGGGTGGATGTGGATCATTTAAACCTCATTATGAGCGCTCTTTAGGAACAAGGGTCACCATTATATAAATTTAAGGCTTGGGAGTCGGATAACGTGTGATCGTAGATACGCACTTCATCGATCAGGCCGTAGAAGTAGGACTTTCTCCCAGCGCCAGTATCGACACCGTCTTGTCCAATAGTAACTGGTGATTGCCGAGAAAGGATTTCTCGGTTACAGCAGTCGTCGTCCGTGGTCTCTACCTTTTCTCCATTCAAATAATCAACCTTATAACTACCGTCAAAGGTTGTAACCACGTGGTTCCATTCGGCCACGGTCCCGGTCCCTGTTGAACTTAGATCGTGCTGATGGCATGACGGATGTTTGGTGGAAGATGGATCTGACAGGGATAGGCAGGTAAACGCCTTCCAGTCATCGTTATCCACACTACCTTGGATCATGATATCCCAGCTTTTAACATTTTGGTCCCCATTGGAAATGATTACTCGATGGCCTGTTTCTGATAGTTGAGTGCGCTTGAACCAAACGCTAACACTGAAATTCTTTCCCCATTCGTATTTAACGAAGGATTGCACAGTTACCTTAGCACCACCGTCGAAGACCGCAGCCTGACCGCATATCCCCTCATCATACGTCAACGATCCGCCCACGACCACGTCTAAGTGAGAAGTGAAGCCAGAGCCGTCTATAGCGTCATTCTCGAACTTGAAGAACGCTGTAAAAAAAAAAATCATTACACTATTTTCCTGATTTTAGCTTTAGTGAATAAAGGTTCCTTAATATACTTCGCACAACAAGTTCCGCAATCGAGGTTTGCGCATTAATTATAACTTTTCTATTAGGTTATTACCGTTAATAAATTTGGTAACATTAGAAAGCGTGAATTATCCCCTTTACATTGAAATAACATTTGCTATGAGTATTCCATCATGGAATGTGCATTGCATCCAAATGTAGGGCAAAGTCAAAAGTGAAATGTTGCAAAACGCACTGATTCTGTCAACAAAGGGCCTTCCTTTTGTTTGAAGATTAAAATGTGGCTTGAATGCCTATCACGTTATTACCATTCATAAATTTGGTATCATTGGAAAGCGTGAATCCTCCTCTTTACATTGATATAACATTTGCTATGGATATTTTATCATGGAATGTGCATTACATCCGAATGTAGGGCAAAGTAAAAAATGAAATGTTGCAAAATGCACTGATTTTGTCAACAGTGTGCCTTCCTTTTGTTTGAAGATTAAAACGTGGCTTGAATGCATAACCACCTCACCCCCATTCAAGCCAAGAAAGGCACTCTGTTGAAAAAATCAGTGCATTTTGCAACATTTCACTTTTGACTTTGCCCTACATTTGGATGCAATGCACATTCTATGATAAAATATTCATAGCAAATGTTATATCAATGTAAAGAGGAGGATTCACGCTTTCCAATGATACCAAATTTATGAATGGTAATAGCGTAATAAAAAAGTTATTAATGTGCAAACTTCGATTGCTGAACTTTTTGTGCGGGGTATAGAAACCGTGAATAAGGACCAAAGAAACAAACATTGTTTTATTTCGTGTCGTACACACCTTCATGGTAATAAACCACTCAGTATTCCTGACTTTCGGGCCAGCAATGCATATAGGCTTTTGGGTAGAGCATAATTATAAAGGAAGTATATATAAGGGAAACTTCGTAGTTTTTTTCGAAGCCGTGACCGAGATCCGTCAAAATTATTCGAGGCCGAAAGCGAGACCATTGGTTAAGAGTTGAGTAAGCGGGGGGGGGGGGGGGGGGGGGGTGTCCGTAAAAGCATTTCAACGTCGAGACCGATATCCTTCATTATTTGTTAGGCCGAAAACGGACGGGGGGGGGGGGCTGTACTTTGTTTCGAAGCCGAGACCAACCTCCGTCAACATTTGTTTATGCCGAGACTATTGGTTGAGAGTTGTGTATGGGGGGGGGGGGGGGGGGGGGAGGGAGAGGGGGGGGGGGGGTGTAAGCGTAACATTTTTCGAGCTGAGACTGAGATTCTTTACAATTTTTGAGGCAGAGACCAGGATTATTCAAAATTTTCGATGCCAAGAGCGGCTGCGGTCAACACTATTTCAGGCCGAGATCATTGATTACGATGGTCAAGACCGCTGAAAAGTAGAATTGAGACCTCTTGACCCTCCTAAACCCCCTCCACCACTGGGTACGCCTATGAAGGTGACTATCACCACTTCTTGATTGAAGGCAGACCCGAAAGCAAGTTACTGGCGAGTCATTATCTCTTTGTCCTTCCACTTTATTGGGAAGGAATAAGTTATTCATGCCTCATTAGTTAATCTTACTTGGTCTTTATATTAGCAAAAATATATTCATTATATCAATATTTCAAATTTCAAAATCACTTTTTTATTCTATTTTTGTATGTGATTCATGATTAAAACAATAATATTAACACATTTATCGTTAGAAAATCTAGATGGTTCTGAAACTGTTATTACCAATAATACAATCGCTGTTTTCCCTCTTACCTAACATGCCTGGAATCTTTGTCATAGGTGACTCCTTAATCGAAGAAGGAGATTCAGGATTCATGGGAACGCCCGTCGTTGCTTTCGAGGTCGGATTGGACGACGAGGAAGAAACCGATGTCGATATATCCGCGGTTGTCGGCGTCGAGCGAAGCACTCCAGTCGATGGCTCGGTGGTTGTGGTTCTAGCTTGCTCAGTGGCTTCATCTAAAACCAGAATAGATACAGAAGCGAAATTTGATAATGCATTCAAAAACGTTTGCAAATCAAGTTAGGAGACATTTTACTACTATATTTAGAAGCAGAGGAAATCCAGGCTGTATTGGAAACGTAGAAGTGCTAGACATTTTCTTTTCATGAGTTGTTGGGATGGCCCTTTAAACAGATGCTGAAGCCGAACAAGTTATGGCAGATTATGAACCCAGAGATAATAACGAGAGACGAGTTCGATAACGGACTATAATTTTATTGGAATGGTACAGGAACCAGCGACTACAAGATTATCTTTTGTCCGGCTATCACATTTTCGCAAGATTTTTCTTGTTTTGTTTCTGCCACCGAATTTGACTGCATGGCGCCAGTCAAACCTTATTTCTTACCTGTCGTTGTTCCTGAGGTCGGATCGGACGTCGCGGCAGAGGGCGATGTTGGTGTCTCCGTGGTGGCGAGCGTCGTGCGAGGCACTGTAGTCGACGGCTTGGTGGTTGCGCTTGAAGTTTGCTTTGGGACTTCCTCTGAAATAAGAATAAAAGAAGGGTTGATTGTCAGATTGCTTCAAATTTGTATATGTTGCGCTGGCCAGATTAAGCACAATTTTTGCCGCTGAAACGGAATACGGAGCCCCCCATATACCAATACAGTGTGGACCACAGCGTTAGCGCACTGTGTAGATCGAAATGTTAAATGTGTTTTGACAGTTAACAAAACTGTGAACACACTGTTAGCACACTGTGAACGCAATGTTAGTACACTGTGAACACAATGTTAGTACATTATTATTACACTGTGAACATACTGTGAGCAAACTGTGAACACACTGTGAGCAAACTGTGAGCAAACTGTGAACACATTATGAGCAAACTGTGAAAACAATGTGAGCAAACTGTGAACATACTGTGAGCACACATTAAACATACTGTTAGCACACTGTGAGGACACTGTAAGCACACTGTGAACACACTGGTATCACTCCATTAGCACACTGTTAGCAAACTGTGAGCATACTTTGAGCACCCCGTGAAGAACTGTCAACACACTGTGAACAAACTGTTAGCACACTGTGAACACAATGTTAGAGAACTGTTAGAACACTGTTGGCACAATGTGAGCGAACTGTTAGCACACTGTGGTATACTATGAGCAAACTGATAACAGACTGTGAACATAATGTAAGCACACTGTGAGCAAACTGTCATCACAATGTTAACACACTATGAACATATTTTGTAAGTACACTGTGAGCACACTGTTAGCTCGCTGTGAACATACGAGGAGCACACTGGGATCACACCTGTGTTAACTGTGAACATTTAATATTTCACATATTGAGAACGCTTTGTACATTGTACTTTGAGAACGCTGTATACATTGTACCTGGACATTTGCACAGAGTGTATTTCATCATGTTCACAGTGTGCTCACAGTTTAATGAGTGTTGACACTATTAAAACACTCAACATTATCCTTGTACACGCAGTGTAATTACACTGAGAAACACATCGTGTTCACACAGTGATGCAATGTGTTCTTTCCGGCAGGAACATCAAAGAAAATCAAGGCAATGAGGACATGCTGTAGTCATAGAATTATGCTTGAAGATGCATTTTTTCTGCCACAATGATACGATAAAGTTATATAATATGAAAGGTAGTACAGAACTCTAATTGATGTTTATGGGACAGTTCAGTTTTAGTTAAGAGGGCGCTTCAAGAAACACTTTTTTGTTGTGAGGCAATGGACAAATAATGTTAATATGAAAGAGCACACAATTTTCAAAACCTTGCTGGATCAAAATCGATTCAAAAACAGCTGAAATATCCATAAATGTATTCGATTTAAATAAACGATGGGGAACAACTTTATTCAATAATTCAACAAATATTTTAAAATCCTGCACATTCTTTTAATTTACCAAAATGATAGCAAATGATAGAAATGAATGAAAACAGCCCTGTAATATAACGGTTTACACGTTTTCCAATATTCTACTTAAAGGGATAGTTGAATTTTGGTAAAGAGAGTACAGTTTGGGTCAAACTGGGAATACAAAAATACAAATGACTAAGTAAAAAGCTTGTGATCATGCAAAAAGAGCCGTTAAAACTTTAAGAGGGGGTTCTCTAAAAAGTCATTCCATTTTAAATAAAACATTGTGCATGTGATGTTTTGTTGAAATAGTTATTGGAGAGATAATCAACAACTATTTAAAAACCTCTTTTGCAATTTTTTAAAAAGAGAAAGCATTAAAGGGACTTAGTAACAATGTCCAAATCCTCAAAATAAAATTATAATTCTAGCGGTTCCCTTATACCTTGTTGTATTCGTATTAACAATAAAATCACGGGACAGGTTTCGGTTTTTCAAATTTCCCTTTCGCTACAAAGATATGTATGATTGAAGTTTTCAGATAAGAAAAACTCCGGGCGAGTTTTTCTTCTGTGTACAAAGTGAGTGCAGTGAGTTACTGAATATCACTTTGCATTTTCGTTCATTACTTGGCCATACAATGTCCATTTGACTTGAAATTTTCACACAATACCCTGTGGACATATAAGATAACAACAATATACATTGCATCAACCATTCATCACTTTTTGCACATGTCAACAAAGTTACTAGATCCCTTTAAACAAAAATGATTAACGGCTAATTCAAAACTATTGAATTATAACTATTAGTTTTGAATGATAATCTACAGGTTTTAGTTATTAATGCTTTGCTTGAAAGTTGCCTTTCTAGCGAGGCCGGAAACAAAGAATACAATGACAAAACGTAGAACAAGTTAAAACTCATACAAATAAACACAACATATAGTAGCGTGATCGGACTGATTGGGAGGCACACGAATTATTATTATCAGAGGCACTGGTTTAAAGTAGTGATACGAATATAAAGTTAAGTCCCTTCTTGATATCCAACGTCTACCAGGGACGGGAAACTTAGATTAAGAGATAATAATAGATAGAGAGAGAAAACAACTGAGAGGGTAAGAATGAGAGAGAGAAAGAGAGAGGGGGGGGGGGGGGGGGTCAGCATGCTATAATTTAGAAGCAAAGACAGGTTGTACAGCGCGGGATACAATTGAGCGAAAACATGAATATAGTATTTCATGCTGACAAAAGCGAATATTTTGCATGTTTTTATGTTTTTAAAGCCTTCTGTTTTTCTACCAGCAAATAAACAAAACTTTTCGTTATCATTGTCTTACCCGAGGGCAACGTCGTCATAGGTGCCGTAGACGTGGGAGAAGTAGACTTAGGACTCGTGAGAACATCCGTCGTCGTTGGTGTTGTGGACGACGGCACAGACGAAAACGTCGAAGTCTCCGTGGTTGTAGACTCAGGGCTAGTGAGAATACCCTTGGTCGCTTTGGTTGTGGACGACGGAGCAGACGAAAGCGCTGTCGTTGTCTTCGTGGTTGTAGTCTTCTGACTCGTGCGATTACCCGTCGTTTTGGCTGTGGACGACGGGGTAGATGAACGC
The DNA here is from genome assembly GCA_037951105.1 of Echinarachnius parma. Taxonomy (NCBI): domain Eukaryota; kingdom Metazoa; phylum Echinodermata; class Echinoidea; order Clypeasteroida; family Echinarachniidae; genus Echinarachnius; species Echinarachnius parma. The sequence continues at coordinate 86,707 of JBAMJV010007874.1, forward strand.
GTTGTCGGTGTCTTCGTGGCTGTCGGGGTCGAGCGAGGCACTGCAGTCGAAGGTTTTGCGGTGCTTTTAGCTTGCTTTCCAGCTCCATCTGACAATGAAATGAAGACAATTGAAGAGCTTAATTCTAAAAGGCGCTAAATCCACTTTTTCAACTTTCGAGAAAAATAGCTTTCTTTGCCCAGCTTTGTGCACATGTCTATGGGAATATTAAAGTGAAACGTTCCATATTTTGATTCTGACTGTCTAAATTATGGAAAGTGGATTAAGCGCCTTTTGGAACTAAGCTCTTCAAATGCTATTATGAAGCTAACCTCGTTTTAAAGTAATCAATTAAACGGATCAAGCAACTTTGTTGACATGCGCAAAAAGTGATGAGTGATTCGCAAAAGGTGTACTTTGTTATCTGATATGTCCACTAGATAATGTGTGAACATTTCGCGTTAATTGGATGATTATTGCCAGGTAATGAGCGAAAATGTATATTTAGGTTTCATTTGACAAAGTTTAAAGTATTATCAGTCCAATAAGATGCGATTATTTAGGTAACTACTCGGCATTTCATACAGGGATCACATTACAAATGAGGGAGTAAGACATTCAATTAGAAAACACATCGGTCGATATGAAGATCTACCAAGGACTGTAACAAGACTCAAACTGAAATGGTATGGCAACGTTTCGAGATCCTCGGGACTAATTACCAGAACAGTTCTACAGGTAGCAGTTAAAGGAGGAAGAGATGGAAAGACTAAAACATTTAATGGACAGGTCTGGATTAACCATAAAAAGACTACGGTCCAGAGTCCCGTTGCAGATAGAGATGCAATCGAATGTAAGTTACAATTAATCATATGTAAGTCAGATCATGTGATCTTAATGCGCAAATCTGTTTGGTTGAAAAGCGCAAATATTCTGACTTATAATCAATTTTTAACTTACACTCGATTGTATCTCTTTCTGCAACGGAGTCACTTTAAAGTCACATGCCACACTAAACATGTAAACAAAGTTCAATTTTCCATTCATTTGTGCGTTAAATGCATCGAACATTTGAAAGGTGCAAAACTCTCCACTTTCAGCTGTAAAATCTTAATCATAATTTTAAATACCTCTATGACAAGCTTTTAGAATTACACAACATGAGAGTAATACAACACAAAATAAAGAAATCCATAAGAAAATGTCATTTTTTTGTTATGTCTTTGTTTTCTGCTGGTCTTGAAAAAAGAATTGTTCTTATTTATTGTACAAAATATAACCCTCAAAGCAACCTTTGAAACATCTGCATGCCAATACAAATGAGAAAAATGAAACAAAATCAAGAAAAAATGAACTCCAAAATCAACTTTTGGAAACATTTGCATGCCCGTACATACGATCAAATAAAAACAAATAATGACAAATAAAACATATTAGCGACTTTGCATAAATAATGAGCTCAAATTTGCATATTCTGACAACGTGTTAATTCACTATGGATTCTTTTGAATTCTGCCAAATGTGGTAGCGCGATTGGGCGCGTAATAGTTGAGATCTCTTTTGAAGGTTCGAAAAAGCCCAGTATTTCTATAGTTACAGTTAAGCGATGATCAGAGAGAGACGAATGACGAGAAGGATGGAGGAAAATGTTTGCACAGCTTACTGGTGGCCATAGGCGCCGGAAGTGGGGGGGGGGGGGGGGGGGGGGGGGCAGGGGGGCAGGGCTCTTCCCCCCCCCCCCCCCCCCCACCATCCAAAAAGTGTGGGGTCGGGGGGGGGGGGCAAACGCGTTTCCCCCCCCCCTCCCCCCCCCCCCCCCCCCCACAAAAAAGAAAGAAAAGAAACACCGTGGGAAAGATAAAATAAAATGTATAAGCTAAGACTTGTTAATTATAACGTTCAAAAACGAATTTAAACATCTATTTTAAGTTTGTTGATGCACGCTTCGCGCGCAAACAGATAATCTTAGTTTACATTCAACGGTTGTATGGTCTGGAGTAAGCTTGGTTGGGCATGAGCATAATGACATAATCGTGAGCCCCCTTAGGTCCTTGCCCCCGCCCCCCCCCCCCCCTATCCAAAACTGCTTCCGGCGCGCCTGCTGGTGGCTCCCTTACGGCAATTTAGGCTACGGGAGAGGGGAGATGAGGTGGAAATAACTTTAATCATGTGTAAGGATAATATTTGCATAATACATATTCGATATAAAATGTATAAGATATTCACCTGGAAGTCGGCAAACCAGCTGACGCTCAAATCCCGGGATCTTAGGAGCGTTTTCAAGAAGGCTCGGGACAACATCGATCATTTTGCCGTCTGGTCCGGGAATCGGTTTACAAGGGTTCTTTAATCCAACGAAGTAGTGTTCAGGTGAAGCAGAGTCGGCCTCAACAGGATCGCCTCCCTCAGCCACGGACAAGGTCGTACCGTCTTGACGTTCATGCCTGGATTGAGCATTGGCGATTTG
>JBAMJV010007875.1:0-70961 GCA_037951105.1 Echinarachnius parma
AACCATTTTGATACAATTATATGGGATGGAACCCCCCCCCCCCCCCCCCCCCCATTCCCCACTTACACAATACACCCCGCGAAACGGTGAACCCCTCCACCCAATTTCGGCCGATAATTAAGCACCCTCTATTATTGGTGATGGATACCCCCCGTTCCCCGCCTAATAGAAAGCCTCGGAAAACAGTTACCCCGCCCCCCCCCCCCCCCCCGCCTCCCTGCTTCCCGCCCCCCCCCCCCCCCCCCCCCCATCAAGTGTTCTCGGTCAACGATGCATTTTGTAAAGTAGCCCTCCCCCTCATGACTATAGTGCTTTCAAAATAAAAAAAAAGTGCGTTATGTTATCTCTCCCCCCCCCCCCCCCTCCCCCGCACACACACCCGTAATTTGAGCAAGAATACCCCTCCCCTATTTTGGGCGATACCCCCCCCCCCCCCCCCCACGGTGGAAAACAGTAACATCCCCCACCACCCCCCCCCCCCCCTCCCCACATCCCCCGGCGCCCCTGCTTATCACCAACATCCCCGTTGTCTTGGTCTCGGCCTCGAAAATCTTATCGCAGAATGACGGTTATCAGAACAGATTTGTTTTAATTCAATTAAATATGAGCATGAACAATTTGATACTCAAAACCCCATCTTTTTCCTCTTTTTTAAGTTAATGAATATTGTAAAGATATTATAAATTGCGTCATTTCTTGAGTAACACCGGCTCCCGGAGAAAACTCTAAACATTTCTTTATCCTGTCAGCCTTATTTTGTTTTGTTTATAAATCAAAAGGAATGCACATTTTCCACCTTCGAAGGGAGTATTCCAGCAAGTTGCCTGTACTGTTAGGCTCACACAGTGCTAATGAAGCCCGTTCCCATTTCTCTGAAGCCGAGAGTATCTAAATGCATTGATTATTATTGACTACTCTTGCAAGATATGCTTGAGTTTGCTGTTCCTATACCAATACACCGAATTCGTATGAAAATCCCCGAAAGCAACTAAAATTAATAGACACAGCTTCGTGTACAAAATGTCTTTTCCCCTATTTGGAAAAAACCCACCGGAGACTTAATCGCTATGTAAATAAAGTATTTCTGCGGCGGGCCCTAGCCCTGAAGCTTATCGCAGACTATACCGCTATGTAAATAGGCCCTCTCCCCCCTGTTCCAAATCTTTTTATGAGACACGGATACTAATCGCTCGAAAGGAATGCGCTCGCCATTAACGACACGCCAAGGCATAGGTTGGTCTTATCCATGCAATTTTATGAGTGTGATTCAGTGTATAAATTTACCGCAAGACCAATTAGCTGTGTAAATAAAGTCTCTGATAGAAGGGTCCAAGACCATTCCTTTTGAATATTCATAGGCCCGATATCTACAAATCCCTCGAAGGGAACTCGCTCGTCGGAAAGCAGGGCTCAGTCGCGCGCGAATGATAGCTAGTCCTTATCCACGCGACTCTATAAAATCGATGGTGACTCGCGGCGTCATGAGCGTCATGAATAATGAATAAATTAGACGAACTTCGGGGCCATCTGGACGTCGATCCCGACCGCGCCGGGAGTCGGGAATGCGACAGTCCGGAGCTCCGAGACCGGGCCCGTCGACGGGTCCGGGTCGCGGCGATCGAGGAGCGCCGGGAAAAGAGGAGATGCATTTTTAGAAATTGCCATTGGTAATGCACGCGCGACCCCCCTCGTCGCGTTAGAGTATTATTAGGTATTGACTAGCTGTACCCGCGGAAATCCGCGGGTTTTTGTGAGAGAGAGGCGATGATGACATAAAGATACTTTAAATCTCTACTATTCCCAGAGTCATAATTTAAATAGTATAAGACAAAATAAACACGGGCGACTCAATCCCGCCCCACAACCCGTCGTTGGACGGGGCCCCGACGCATTAGGGTCCCGTCCAACGATATCCGGCCAATGTATAACAAAATCATAATGGTTTAGTACCCATGCAAAGTTATTCAGTTATCCCCCATATTTTATAGAGTCCATAATTTGTTCCGCTTGTATTAAGTTAGATACAGTACACTATGTTCGTGTACTTGCTAATATACAGTAGCTTCGCCGCTGACCACCCCCCCCCCCCCCCCCCGCGATTCCAATTGCCTGCATGACACATAACCCGTCGTGTCCCATGAACGTTTCATATCCAATCTAAGTTCTCCGGCGTATACATTTTGTCATATTCTTGTGAAACCCGATGATATATTCCTTTAAAGGGAATAGTAGCCGTCTATATACATGCATCCCATAAACTTTTCATATCCAATCTAAGTTCTCCGGCGTATACATTTGTCATATTCTTGTGAAACCCGATGATATATTCCGTTGAAGCAAGGATATGGGAGTTCCATGGTTGAAGGGAATAGTAGCCGTCAATACATGCATGCATTGCATAATAAATGAGCAGATACCCCCCCCCCCCCCCCCCAAAAAAAAAAAAAAAACTCCCCTGCTCCACCATTGTCCACCCCGCTTTATTCACTTCAATGCACTTTGCACGCCCGCTCAGCTGTGTACAAAGCATGTGGGCTCGCGGACTTAATACATCTTACCACAAGCTGGCGCAATTATAGTATCGTGTACGGTAGGGCGAATGAGATAGTGACCAGAGACGATGGTCAGCAGGTCAGTGAGCTATGCAAATAAACTACGGTTCGGTGGGGTAATTAGATGACTGCGCGACGTGTATACACGGCTGTACAGCCATCGCGCGTTGTAACCGCAGCCAAATTGAAGTTGTCGCATTTTGTCGTCTATGCACTTACAAACACGATGCCAATCGGCAATAGCGATCATTACCATACCATCCGCGTAATATAAATATTGATATTTATCAAAACCTGGGTAGTTTCGCAACGTGTTATATCTAAAATAGTTTCTCGATATATTATTTGTTTTATCTACTCCAATTTATATTCTTACAAATACTTTTACGGCGATAAATCGTTAGTCAATGCTCGGCGTCTTAAAAGGTCAATTGACATTGCTGACTTTCCCTTTTCTTCGATCTGGACGACGACCACGGGGCGGGAGCGACTCGGGAATGGCTTATTGTCCTCCGCAAAAAGTATATCCTTCGATCTCGACGGTCGGGAAGTCGCCGAATCCTCGGGGTGAGGATATCTCGAGTGGGAACCATTTTGGGGGTTGAAGCTTACCGTATTAATATAATAGATAAAATGAAATTAGCAACGCAAATGTAAATGTTCAAATTGTAAGTACTAAGCAAACTATCCGGTGACATTAATCGATACGAGATCAATACACCTCATCCGTATAGTGTTGACCTTCTCTATACTATTATGTGGCCGTGAGCAGACACGCGTGCGTCAGCCAAAACCGATAACGCAAAGGCACGGTTTCATCAAAGTAAAGAATCGGGTGAGATACTAGTATTAATCGATATAGGGTCGATACACCTCTCCCGTTCTAGTGACGGTCGCTCTTCACGTGTGCACCCGGAAGCGACGAAGAAAGTAGACTTCTACGATATATCTGAATAAATGATGGACGCTAACGTGTGGAAATTGTTTTTAAAATCCGGTCATATTATTCGTCCTTCTTTTGTTTCCTGTTTCTCTTTCTTCATCCCCCTCCCCCTTTTCTCCTTATGGTTCGTTTTCCGAGTCGACACCCGGAAGCAAGGACAGAGGTGTTTATGGTAGTTATTTCCATTCTAATGAATACATCAGTGTTGATAGCTAAGTGTGAAAGTGGTTACAACCACGCGCGCTCACACATGATGACCTCTATTTTTTTCCTCATATTCTTTTCACCCTCTTCTCCTTCGACTTCATCATATCAGTATCATCATCATCAACATCATCGTCTTCGTCGTCGCGATCATCATCAATATCGTCACCATCACTATAATTACTATCACAATCTTTGTTCTTCGCCCATCTCCCTGTTCTTGCTCCTGCTCTTTTATCTTTTTATTTATGTTTTGTTATTTCCTTGAAATGCATTAATTAATTCTCTTCGCATAATTTCGTTTATCTTGAATTTTTCGATAAATCTGTTTTAATTGATTGAAATAATAGTCTTCGATATCGATGTTTGCGGTATATATGCAATGCCCTTTTGAGTTATTACGATCTCCAAAAATAATAAACTATTTTCATCATGTACAATAACGAAATAATCATGTCAGCGAACCTCTAGAACAAATCTTATTATCCACCCACAAGCAGATTAAAAATGTAAGTTTAAAAATGAATCCCATTGTGATAATTAAAGAAGTAAAATCCTCCGCATGATTTCACATATTTCTGTAACTCTCGCAAAATACCGTCCTCCCTACAGCTGCGTGGATGTAAGATGTAACCCAGATGTGGAAATGTCTTCCACTTCAGCTTCCGGGCATGGTGTTAATTGGTAACGCATCTTATATGTATTGCATCTTAGCTGCATGCAGTTCACAAAATAGTTTTGTTCATGTTTAAAAAAATGGAACGAATGAACATTTCGTACTTTTTACACAATGTTGCTAAATACCCCAAATAAAAATCATGTGTATGTTCGAAAGGTTGTGAATGCTATTTGATGCCGATGGTTAGCAAGCACCAACGGTCATATAAATAGCAATTAACAAAATGTGATTTCTGCTTTCAACTTGTCTACAAGCAGCAGTTGATAAACCAAGAACTGCTAGCACTGTGAGCATTGTTAGCAATGATACAATCCAATTAGCCCCACCAAGCTATCTGCGATAAAAAAAATAACAAAAACGATCTTTGACTTTTCAGATTATAAAGTGCATGAGATTTATTTATAAATGTTTCCACCCCAATGAGACCGAATGCGAGCTTTGCATCACTTCATATGATTCATATGATTAATGTCACTCGTGTACCGTTTTGTCCCATTGAGACGGGCCTCCGGTAAAAAAAAGAAAATGAGACTAACATTTGAAAGTGATTGATTTTTAACATTTGTTCTACTACTCATTTTTTTAAAATGTGTTTCAGAATTATTTGCAAGTAGTGTTAACTATTTTCACTTGCAAGTCTTGGTCACTGACTGTTAAAACAACCTGCAATGTTCTAGCGGTTAATGTTCCTTGGATATTAGAGATGAAGATACTTATCTTCATCTCTAATATCCAAGGTATGTATGTATGGGTGTATGCATGTATGTATGCATGCATGTATGTATGTATGTATGCATGTATGCATGCATGCATGTATGTATGTATGTATGTATGTATGTATGTATGTATGTATGTATGTATGTATGTATGTATGTATGTATGTATGTATGTATGTATGTATGTATGTGTGTGTGTGTGTGTGTGTGCGTGTGTGTGTGTGTGTGTGTGTGTGTGTGTGTGTGTGTGTGTGTGTGTGTGTGTGTGTGTGTGTGTGTGTGTGTGTGTGTGTGTGTGTGTGTGTGTGTACGTGTGTGTGTTTATGTATGTGTGTATGCATGTATGTTGTTTGTTTGTTTGTTTATATGTATACAAATGAACAATATATTCGTTTTGGACAACGATATTGAACCAATACTAATAATGAAATTCCTCATCGGATGAATATGCATGAAGTAATCAAGTCCATTTCTTTCATGCAATAACTGGAACATGAAGCTTTCTTGATAAATAGATGGTTTATGGATTGCGGTAATATTTATAGAAGCACGTGACTATAATTGAGTTGGACATGGCCGACCTTTTCTAATCATTTTATTGAATGTGGGAGCATCGTAGTATATTGGTTCGGGCCTAAATGGAAAGGTCATGGGTTCGATGTCACGTCACTGTGTCTCCTTCTCCCAATAAACGTTTCCTTCATTTGTGTTGCTTTCCTCCCATGAGTATCAATATACATGTATATTCTTTATACTTGTACCTGTTTCGGAAGTGATATGACAGGAGGCCCTTAAATTATAAAGTTGCTCCGTGGCAAGTAAATAGTGCACATGATTATTGTACGTATAATGATGACCTGGATAAAGGCATATATGTATATGCTATCTGACTTAGTCAAATACGAGTCATTGATTGGCTAGCCTCTGTAATGTGATGTTTTGTAAAGAGGGCGCTGCACAACACAATTTTGTCGTGAGGTGGTGAAAAACTGAGTGTCGAATTTGAAAGAACTTGCAATTTTAATGGCAGAATAAAATTTATTTTGCCAAAATCGGTTCAGAAATGGCTGAAATATCAATAAATATATCCGATCGTATTTATTTGGGCCCCAAATAAATACGATGATTTTCTGAATTTTTTAAAAAAATGCTTACACTTTTTCAAAAAATTTCAAAAGCGGTTTTTAAATAGTTGTTGATGATCTCTCTATTTAATCATTATTTCAACAAAACATCACATGCATAATTTTGTATGAAAAATGGTTGAAACCAATGCCTTATTAGAGAGCCCCCTTTTGTGTTTTAATGGGGCTTTTTGAATGATAACATGCTTTTTACTTAGTCGTTTGTATTTTTGTAAATACCTTTCGAGCATGGTGGGGTTATAAATATTAGTTTGTATTGTTACTGTGCAGGTTTAGGTTACTATAGTTCAACCTTACCAAAACTGTACTACCCCTTTAAATATCAATAAATATATCCGATTGGAATAAATGTGGGATCCCACATTTATTCGATGATTTAAGAACAAAATAGAAATGCTTACACCTTTTCAAAAAAAGTACGAAGAGGCTTTTAAATAGTTGCTGATGATCTTTCTATTTAATCATTATTTTAACAAAACATCACATGCACAATGTGTTTGAAAAATAAAAAAACTGGTTGCAACAAATGCGTTTTTTGAGAGCGCGCTCTTTGCGTTTTAACGGCTCGTTTTGAATGATAACAGGATGTTTACTTAGTCGTGTGTAATTGTGTATACCATTCGAGCATGGTGGAGTTATAACTATTAGTTTGTACATTTGTGGTGCAGGTTTTTACTCGAGCTCAGAGAGGCTAAAAGTGTAAAGATGTTTTACTTTAGTACATAAACTAAGTCATATAACATAACAGTTGTTAACTTTGCCGGAAACATCATGGAATATTCCCTCGTGATTTGAAATGATATTTGGTGAAGGAAATAAGTCCCTCGACTACGTCTCGAGACTTATAATCTCCCCTCAATAGCACTTCAAATCCTTCGGAGAGATACATTCCGCGATGTTCCCTCCATCACCAGTTAACACCTGTATAATATAAAATGAGGAATGTTGTTGTACCTGACAATAAACACCTTTGCGCCCTAGTTGAAGGATTGTAATTTATAATAGTATTTAACGAACAACTCACCGTACAATTGTACACAGCGACCCGTTTGCTCCCATTCACTCGATGCAATCTTCCCTAAAAATAACATTCAATAGTTTGTTGATGGTTTTTGTTTGTACAACTGGAATAGATACAGTGATGCTTTAAGAAGGAGAAGGAGAAGAAGAAGAAGAAGAAGAAGAAGAAGAAGAAGAAGAAGAAGAAGAAGAAGAAGAAGAAGAAGAAGAAGAGAAGAAGAAGAAGAAGAGAAGAAGAAGAAGAAGAAGAAGAAGAAGAAGAAGAAGAAGAAGAAGAAGAAGAAGAAGAAGAAGAAGAAGAAGAGAAAGAAGAAGAAGAAGAAGAAGAAGAAGAAGAAGAGAAGGAGAAGGAGAAGGAGAAGGAGAAGGAGAAGGAGAAGGAGAAGGAGAAGGAGAAGGAGAAGGAGAAGGAGAAGGAGAAGGAGAAGGAGAAGGAGAAGGAGAAGGAGAAGGAGAAGGAGAAGGAGAAGGAGAAGGAGAAGGAGAAGGAGAAGGAGAAGGAGAAGGAGAAGGAGAAGGAGAAGGAGAAGGAGAAGGAGAAGGAGAAGGAGAAGGAGAAGGAGAAGGAGAAGGAGAAGGAGGAAGGAGAAGGAGAAGGAGAAGGAGAAGGAGAAGAAGAAGAAGAAGAAGATGCATCTAATAAACACCACGTTCTAGTGATTACGCAATCGACATTTCGCAAGTTTCCGTACGTTCGTGTAATATTTGCTTCGTCGTAGACCTCACTTTTCACATCACGTTTCGTGGTAAATTGAGATAGCACTCTACTATCTCCTTGAGAACTCATATACGTCTACCGTTACTCACAAGTTCTACCCTAAACTTTACACCGACTTTATCATTCTACCTCACGACATTTCCTGGCGGAGTCATCGACTCCTCCTACTCTCTATACGGGTGTTACGCATTCCTTTTTGTTGTTGTTGTTGTTATATAAGTAATCATCGTCATCATCATCATCATCATCATCATTATCTTCTTCTTCGAGGGGGTAAATGGGAAACAACTTTCATCCTGTCTTGAACCCTGTTGTTGCAACATGATGTATAGAAAAATAGAAAACAAATAATTGTAATTTTGTCACAAATTCTCGTGGGAATCCTACTCTTCTTCTTTTTCTTTTTCTTCTTCTTCTTCGTCTTCTTCTTCTTCTTCTTCTTCTTCTTCTTTCTTCTTCTCATATTCTTCTCTTCGACATCTTCTTTGCCTTCATCCCTGGCTCCCCTTTCTTTCCCTATTCCTCTTCTAGATGTATTTCAAATAGTAATTCATCCTTCCCCTCTCGACCTCCCCTTCATGTTCGTCTTCTACCTTCATGTTCGTCTTCTACCAATATCGATCGTTTATTCAAGATTCAAGATTCAAAAGGAGTTTATTAATCCAATGGTTGGCAGCCAAAGGCTGAATTGCACATTTGTTACATTTAAAAATACACAAACTAAATTATTGCAAATAAATACATACAAACAAAATTGCAAAGTGCATAATACATGTTAAAATGTATATAGTTTAAAAAGTAATAAGTAATGAGTGGGCATTCTCGTGGTGATGGGTACACATGTCCATGGGGTGGGCCCCTTACCCTTCAAACATTATCAAACGACCCCTCCCCCCTGTAACTAAATCCGATTGCTAAAAAACAATGAAAACAGACACTCAAGCACCCACTCACACACCCCCAAAACGCATGAGCAGGCAAAACAAAAAGCAGGCAAACAAAACACACCCCTCACAGCTCCCAGCAACCGGAAAGAGCTATAAATAAATTAAAATTAAATTATGTCTGCTTGTGTGACTTGACACCGGCAATTCCAAACTAATTGTCTTGCACTCCCCAGCCTCCCATTTCGATCTGACAGCCTTATATTATTTATGTTCGATGTTCTCTTCAATCTTAAAGTATAGTAACATTGTCCAAATCCTCAAAACTTACTTGGAACTGTAGCGGTTCTCCCATACCTTGTTGTATTCGTTTAAACAATAGAAGCATGTGACAGGTTTCGGTTTTTCGATTTTCCCTTTCGTTAATATTTACGCCAAGTGTTCGGATTATACACTATCCCCTGGATAGTCATAACCGTGTACAAAGTCAGAGCTAGAAGTGACTATCACTTTGCATTTTTGCTCATTACTCGGCAATGTAGCATCCATTTCACATGAATTGTTCACACATTACTCAGTGGACGTAGCAGATAAAACATATTATTCAACTCCCAATATGATTCAATTTTCTACGATTAATGGTAATTCAATACATTTACATGTCCACTTATACAAGTGCTTACGATTATTAAGTGATTTCCCTCCGGTGTATTAGTGTAAAGGGGCAGAGGTCAAGCCAGAATCAGTCCACCTATTTTAGTTGTTTATATGAATATTAACATTTGTGAACATTAATGTAACCAAATATATTCCCCTTCCATCTTTGTAGAACGTGGTAGCGCCATTCTGTCTACGTGGCTTAGGGTTTGCCTAATCAAAATTGGCATTAACCTGTTAGCATACTTTTTGTGCAATAATTGTAAACCTGGCCTCCTTTAGTAACTTAACATAGCCCAGGGCTTGCGAAATCGATATTTACAGCGCCCAGTTTGCCTTAAATGCAAGAGAGAGGTTCAATGTTTAGTGTGCTTGTATTGCATGAACCGTGCGTTATTTAGGGTATTGACGTTTTGCCGTAACGCAATGTTCTGATTTAGGCTGATAGCAAACGACCAACAACAACAAATGCCGATTTGCCACCACACACATCGCAAATAAATATGTATTATTTGTGACACGTTAGGAGTTAATAGTGTGAATTTCCGCAGCCCATACATTACTACACAATTTAAATGGTTGATAATAAGCTTAACTAATACAATTTAAGTAATCTCTTAAAGGTTCTATGTCATGGAAACCACATTAAAAACATTTGTTTAGCCTATCAGGGATAGTTTTTTTCACGTGGATTCCAGTTACAATAATATTTGTTTCAATGGAAAAGTCAATGAAACAAGAAATCAACTTGAATATTCAAATTGGGAACGCCCCAAAAAATGTCTCTAGAGTGAAATTCTGTATATGACCTCATCTGTCAATCACAACTTAATTACTTATAAGATGAACAATGCACCTTCACCAAAGCTGAGCGCCTGCTCACAATAGTATCACATGATTGAATACACTACCAACTAAAACACTTTCCATTTCAATAGCAGTTGCTATGTGAGAAAAGCCCAACCATCTTTATGACAAGAAAGGCACTGACAAGCTATTGTATGGAAGCATGCAGGGCATGCTATTGTGGGTATATTATTTTTGTCCTTCTCCTTTTCCATCTAATGTAAGCTGACCAGTGATGTCAATAGCTTATCAGTGCTTTTCTTGTCCTTATGATGGTTGAGGTTTTCAAACATACATGTAGCAACTGCTATTGAACTTGAAATTGTGTTGGTTGGAAGTATATTCAAAGATGTGATACTATTGTGAGCAGGCGCTCAGCCTAGGAGAAGGTGCATTGTTCATCTTACAAGTAACTCAGTTGTGATTGACAGATGAGGTCATATACAGAATATCACTCTAGACAGTTTTTCTAAAAGGTGGGGCGTAGGCTTGCCATAGAAAGATGAACACAATAATTGCAAAAATATTTGAAAATTAACAAAACATATTTCGGTTAAACAGTTTACAAAATTGATGTATACACTAATACAGATGAATAGAAGTCAACATGTATTCGCATTACATAGCCCCTTTAAAGCTTCACATGATTATCACATTATAATAGAATACGGATCCGAAATTCCACGATGTGTGGAAAGAAATGTGTTTACACCATTCGGATGAGCAACAATCATATATTTCCTTATGTGACCTGGGCCCTGTTGCAGAAAGAGATACAATCAATTGTAAGTTGCTATTAATCGTGAGTCTGATCACGTGTTCTAGATGCGCAACTCTGATTGGTTGAAACGCTTAAATTTTCTGACTTACGATCAATCGTAACTTACAATCGATTGTATCTCTTTCTGCAACGGGGCCCTGTTCTGGCAAATACACATGTAACACATCAATGGACAGATTGAACTCTTCAGTAGCTTAACATGTATACCGAATGAAAATATTGGCAAAATTATGTTCACTTCATATTTTCTTTCCTTGTAATCGTCTCTTCCAAACGAACCGCTGACGGCATAACCTGAACTTAGGACTTTGGCGAGAGCGGGTGGTGTGTTGATCATTTTTATATCTATGGTGTTGAGTTATTTGATATTCATTAAATATGATATTCATTAAATATATTAATTTATTTATTGGAGAGCAGATTTGAATGCTGCACTATCTTGACATATTACGATACATACTTATGACTTGAAAGCCACTTAGGCTGCCAAACATGAGCAACATTACAAACAAAGGAATAAATTCTTGTGGCGTAGCCAGGGTTAATGCACATGGAAAAGGGAGTGTGATATTGCCATCTATAATGTGGGCTAAGCTGAACCAGCAATGCAATTGACCTTCACATATTTTGTTAACGCAGGAGCGGCAGTTAGAGGGAGGTAGCAATACCCCCTCCCCTTCTTATCTACATCACTAGGTGTATCACGTACTCGACCTTTTCGACGGCTTTTTGTGACGTGTGACGTTGCCCAGACCGGAACGATAACTGTGACGGTGTTGGTCACAATGGCGCAGCCGAGGTACTCCCGGATGGGGCAAACACAGGGGATGGTCAGATGTACTACTATGATGGTGGTAACCTTATCTGTGAAGAATCATGTCTATATTTCAATTTCCTTTCCCGCCCATGTTCGGTTTCCGCAGGAGGTTTGCGGGGGGGGGGGGGGAGGGGGGGGGAGGGGGGGGTCGAATTCCCAGAGTTAGGGGCAATGCTGCCTCGCCTCCTGAATACGCCACTGGGTGGCGATGGCTAGATCAAATTAATAAGTAAAGCGTGAAACTCAATCAGGTGGTCTCATGCGATTTGTGCTCGTATTAAAAAGATGCCGCTCGAAAACTTCAGTTGAGAGTGTGAAGGTAAAATGGATTGTGACGTCATGACGATGGAACGGAACTCACTTCATATGAATCATGTACATGTACATGTACATGTACTGGAGTTAGCAAGGCGAGCGGTGACATTTGTATGCTGTACTGCTCTATTCTTAACATACACATTAGCACAATCATTATAATTGTCAAATGAGAACTCTTTTTGGGGGGGCCAATCGAGATACTAAAAAAGAACAAACCACCAGCATGCATATCAATATTCACAAATTCACCACTAGTAGCTTTAACTTTTAAAGCAATGGACTGGATATACGTCATCCAGTAAGTATTTAAAGAGATAGCAAATGCGTATGATGACAATTAGAGGGTAATGTTGCCACAACTATAATCCCCTTTATACTCCACGTCCTTTCCTCATCCCGACCACTATAAGTGCCAGTAATGCTAGCTACTTGCGAGCTAGTCTTTTCTTGAATTTTGTTTTTAGGATTTAGGCCAGTTGTTTTATACAGTTGCTTACGTTGTTAATCTGTCTTTGCCTAGTTGTATTACTTATCAGCAGACGAGAGACATTGAACAAAGGCTAACAATATGGCAGGCCCCTTTTTGTGGATCAGGAACAGAACTTGAGTAAACTGAGCGTGATCGGGAGAACCGGGCCTAAGATAATGGACTCTGTATATGGTTGGCAATGTTTAGGAGATATGAATAGATGAGTGCACATTTTGCACTGTATGAAGTATACCAATTTTTAAACTATTTTGTTTTTATTAGAACCTTATTACAAAGCAAGGACATTTGATTTGGAACCTGTTCACATTGCTATTCTTTGTTGTGTGAGAGGGGCAACTAGTGTCATATGGCTATGGTCATCCGAGACGCGGAGCAAGGATGACGGGGACATACTACGGACTTTTCGCAAACCTGAGGACGACGAGTAGTGGGGTGGTTAAGGGGTCCATGACTGCATTTTGGGGTACGATTGTTTTACTTGGCATACATACTCCTTGGATCAAAAGAAGAAAATTCGTCAAAAGAGACACTCTGTATCTATGCAAATTAGGCCTAATTTCCATAATTGATACAGAGTATCTCTTTTGACGAATTTTCTTCTTTCGATCCAAGGAGTTTGTATGCCAAGTAAAACAATTGTTCCCCAAACTGCAGTGAACACCCATATGTGTGGCCCCTACTAGAAGAAATGACGTCATTTAGGCGAGAAATTACGTCACTTACGTTCTCTCTCGTCGTCTGGCCAATCTGAGCACTAGTTCATGCCCGATTTCAGGTTCGTCGGAAAATCCAGTGCACCGTCTTCAGAATTACGTAATCAGAGAAGTATCGACATGTATATGTGTGTGTGTGTGTGTTTTATACGTGTGTATGTGTATGTGTGGTGGATTATGTAACTGGTGTATGCTTGTGTGCTTGAATGTGTGCGTTTGTGGCTTTGTGTACGTGTGTGCGCATTTGTGCGTGTGTGTGTGTTTGTGAGTGTATATGTGTTTGTTTGTGTTTGTTGGAATGCGAGTGCCTGCGTGCGTGTGTGTATATGCGTATGTGTATACGGGTATGGGTTTTTGTTTGAGTGTGTGCGTGTGTTTGTGTTTGTTTGAGTGCTCGCGTGGATGAGTGTGCGTGCGTGTGTTTGTGTGTGTTTGGATGTGCGTGTGTGGTTGTTTGTGTGCATTTGTGAGTGTGCATTCATGTGTTTGTGTTTGTGTGGGTGTGTGTTGTGTATCTGTATGCGTATGTGTGGGAGTTTTATTAATGTTGTGTTTGTGTGTATACGCGTGTGTAAGGGTTTGTGTTTGTGTGTGCGCATGTGTGGGGTGTTTGTGTGCATTTGTGTTTGTTTGAGTGCGAGTGCGTACGTGCGTGCGTGCGGGAGTGGATGTTTGTGCGTGTGAGTATGCGTATGTGTAAGTGTGTGTGTGTGTTTGTGTGATTGAATGCGTGTATGTGTGTGTGTGTCTGTGTTGAAGTTTGAGTATTTAAGTGTTCGGTGCGCATGTGTATGTGTGTATGTGAGTGTTTGACATGAGTGTTGACTACAAGCGAAGATGGTTGAAAGGCAGCGAACAGGTAGTGAACAGGACGGGTTGACTAGATCCAATAGACCGCTTCTGTGATGTATGCAAATAATATGCGTATAACGTACATACTCCCCGTTGACAAGATTAAGCTTAACAATAGTAACTAGGTCCGGCAAGCTAAGTATGCCGGAGCTTGACGGACCTAGTTACTATTGTTAAGCTTGTCAACGGGGAGTATTACGTCATACGCATATTATTTGCTTATACAGGGTGGCCCAGAAATAACGGAACGGGGTACTTTCCATTATAAAGAAACATACAGACTAGGTTCACTGGATAGATAATCTTTTAAAAAGAAATTTTATATCAACAACAGTAATTTGGTCAAGTAGTTTTTTGTTTGGTATCTATCCAGTGAACCTATTATGTACGTTTCTTCACAATGGCAAATACCCCGTTCCGTTATTTCTGGGCCACCCTGAAACGGTCGTTTCAGAACGGGAAACTCGTTCTCGTCCACACTAGCGAAAAGTCCCTACTATGCCAAATAGTACAATGGCGTTTGGTATACACTTTCCAAAGAAGGGGATTGATAGACAATAATTCGCACTGGATGTTATTGCCCCCCCTCTTTCCTGCGTCATTATTTTCAGAAAAGCTTTACGCTGCTATATGAATTTGAACCTTGTTTAAACTTTAACGTATAGTTCATTTTCTTTGAGGGGAAGGACAAGGTCGTTTGTTTGACCTGGAGGTAGGGATTTCTTCAATAGGGCGTTAAAAATATAGATGTTTGAAATGTTATTGCAAGCGCAAACCATGATCTATTCTTTACTCTCGTTGACTGTTACCTTGAAGTCTAGGATATCTTGTACTAAATTTAACAGATTCGTGGTAAGTCAATTATTGGCAGTTCATGAGTATTAAGTAACCCTTCTCTAACAATACCATATCATGTCTGGCCTTCATCATGTTCACTATCGATTCCGTCACTATAATTGGCCCGAATTCTGAACGGTATGTTCAATCGAACACTAAGAGAAATCTCATTATTTCGTGTCATTTCTTTAGTCGGCTTAATATGGAACTACAAATAGTATGTTAATAAAACAAAATTGAAAAACATGGTTAGTTAAATCCCTAAAATTTGAATTTAGAACTTGTTTGTTTAACTCAGCGTACTACTGAGATGACTTCATCTCCAACGCAAGGATATTTACCCTTTGTCTCATCTATGTCATGTTTGAGTTTCATGAACCAGATCAAATCTAAGCAGATTGTCCTTTATTGTCTGAGGTCCACGGACCAGACCACACCTTATCATGGTCTGAGGTCCATGTACCAGATCACAACTAGGCATATAATGGTGCATGCATAATCCGAGGTTCATGTAACAGATTACAATTAAGGAGATGGTCCAGGGTTTGAGGTCCATGCACCAGATCACACCTTTTCAGATGGTCCAGGGTTTGAGGTCCATGCACCAGATCACACCTTTTCAGATGGTCCAGGTTTGAGGTCCATGCACCAGATCACACCTTTTCAAATGGTCCAGGGTTTGAGGTCCATGCACCAGATCACACCTTTTCAGATGGTCCAGGGTTTGAGATCCATGCACCAGATCACACCTTTTCAAATGGTCCAGGGTTTGAGGTCCATGCACCAGATCACACCTTTTCAGATGGTCCAGGGTTTGAGGTCCATGTACCAGATCACAACTAGGCATATAATGGTGCATGCATAGTCCGAGGTTCATGTAACAGATTACAATTAAGGAGATGGTCCAGGGTTCGAGGTCCATGCACCAGATCACACCTTTTCAAATGGTCCAGGGTTTGAGGTCCATGCACCAGATCACATCTTTTCAGATGGTCCAGGGTTTGAGGTCCATGCACCAGATTACACCTTTTCAGATGGTCCAGGGTTTGAGATCCATGCACCAGATCACACCTTTTCAAATGGTCCAGGGTTTGAGGTCCATGCACCAGATCACACCTTTTCAAATGGTCCAGGGTTTGAGGTCCATGCACCAGATCACACCTTTTCAGATGGTCCTGCAGGGTTTGAGATCCATGCACTTAGATCACACCTTTTCAAATGGTCCAGGGTTTGAGGTCCATGCACCAGATCACACCTTTTCAGATGGTCCAGGGTTTGAGGTCCACGTACCAGATCACAACTAGGCATATAATGGTGCATGCATAGTCCGAGGTTCATGTAACAGATTACAATGAAGGAGATGGTCCAGGGTTTGAGGTCCATGCACCAGATCACACCTTTTCAAATGGTCCAGGGTTTGAGGTCCATGCACCAGATCACACCTTTTCAGATGGTCCAGGGTTTGAGGTCCATGCACCAGATCACACCTTTTCAAATGGTCCAGGATTTGAGGTCCATGCACCAGATTACACCTTTTCAGATGGTCCAGGGTTTGAGATCCATGCACCAGATCACACCTTTTCAAATGGTCCAGGGTTTGAGGTCCATGCACCAGATCACACCTTTTCAGATGGTCCAGGGTTTGAGATCCATGCACCAGATCACACCTTTTCAAATGGTCCAGGGTTTGAGGTCCATGAACCAGATCACAACTAACTAGATTTACCCGAGTCTGAGGTCCATGCACCAGATCACAACTGAACTAGGCGTAATGGTCCATGGTCATAATGGTCCATGGTCTGTGGTCCGTTGTACCAGATCACAACAAAGTACATGGTCCATGGTCTGAGGACATTGACCGCACTCCCAATCTACTGCGCCTTCGACATACCCCAATTCAATATGTTGGACTTCCATCATGCCATGCCTGTCCGTAGTCAAGTCAGGCTGAGCTAAATCAAAGTAGTGTTGGATCTGTTGGTAGTTTATCTGATTACTGTAAATACATTATGCTTGTCATTTGCGTCTTCTACGGTCTCTCACTCCAGAGTTAGAGCCTTCTCGAAGATGCAGGGGGTAAACTTAGGAAGGGAACGTTTTTGTGTGGTGTCCCCCCTCCAATGTGATGTGCTCAGTTTACCATCCCTACATGATAGATTTTCCATATACATGTATATTGTAATATACACCATATATTCGACTACAGCGACGCAGAGCAACGTTTTAAGTTTGAATCGAATGGATTACATTCACGTAGACAGAACACGCAAACCCATAGTCAACATACATTGGAGGCGAAGAGGGTGCAAAGCTTCAACACGGGGTCGGGGGCTGTGTCATAATCAAACTCGATGTTTGGCACACAGTGAAAGAGCATTACATGGGGTAAGCCTTTCCATATGGAGAGGATAATTGCCCCAGCCCCTCCCAGTCCCATCTTGGCAAATGAGTGCATGCGAACTCAGATGCAATCCAATCGTCTCAAACGCATCCTTCCTCTTTTCTGAATATTTCTCCAAATACAATTATCCAGCTAGCTAATGCGCTTTAACAAATTTCTAAAAATAAATATATATTTTGTTATTGTTGTTTAGTCAGCTGCTTATGCTGATTATCTGTTTATGCGATTAGAAGACCCCGACAAAAGAGCTAGGATTCTACGCAAAATAATTTCCGTTCGTGTTTGAACACTGAATCTTGTTCTGTATATGCGCGCGTGTGTGTGTGTGTGTGTGTGTGTGTGTGTGTGTGTGTGTGTGTGTGTGTGTGTGTGTGTGTGTGTGTGTGTGTGTGTGTGTGTGTGCCAATATACTAATGCCCTAGACAATCGCCAATGAATACAATCTAAATTTCACCTGACACGATGTCTAGTACCAGTCTCATGAAGAGCTAAAATTAAAGGGATCTAGTAACTTTGTTGACATGTGCAAAAAAATGATGAATGGTTGATGCAATGTATATTGTTGTTATCTCATATGTCCACAGGGTATTGTGTGAAAATTTCAAGTCAAATGGACATTGTATGGCCAAGTAATGAGCGAAAATGCAAAGTGATATTCAGTAACTCACTGCACTCACTTTGTACACGGAAGAAAAACTCGCCCGGAGTTTTTCTTATCTGAATACTTCAATCATTATCTTTGTAACGAAAGGGAAATTTGAAAAACCGAAACCTGTCCCATGATTTTATTGTTAATACGAATACAACAAGGTACAAGGGAACCGCTAGAATTACAATTTTATTTTGAGGATTTGGACAATGTTACTTAGTCCCTTTAACTGTAAAAGAGTAAGGATTGTCCTTTTTCGATATAATGATTTAACTCATACAGGGGTCTAAATGTACTTCATAAAATGTAACTCTATAATAACTCTAAAAGTGTGACTTTTCACTCTCTTGAAAATGAGAAATGTTCACTTCGAATTTCACTCCGAAATGAGTAGTTCCTTATCACACTACTTAAAGGAATAACAAAAAGAGCAAACATTAAAGGGGTAGTTCAGTTTTGGTAGAGAGGGCGCTGCACATCACAATTTTTTTGTGAGGTAATGAAAAACTGAGTGTCGAATTTGAGAATAATAAATAATAAACTTTATTTGGTCAAAATCGACCCAGAAACGGCTGAAATATCAATAAATATATCTGATCTTATAATTATTTGTGGCCCAAATAATTAGACGATTTTTTCAAAAAATTAAAAAAATGCTTGCACTTTTTCAAACATTTTCAAAAGCGTTTTTTAAATAGTTGTTGATGATCCCTCTATTTAATCATTATTTCAATAAAACATCACATGCATAATTTTGTATGAAAAATGGTTGAAACCAATGCCTTTTTAGAAAGCGCCCTCTTGTGTTGTAATGGCTCTTTTTGAATGATAACGGGCTTTTTACTTAGTCGTTTGTAATTTTGTATACATTTCGAGCATGGTGGAGTTATAACTATTAGTTTATAATGTTACCAAAACTGTACTACCCCTTTAACCGCTTCTTGACTCTGCCCCGGAATCAGTGGCGTAATGAGCAAAAACTGTTTGGGGGGCTAAACCAAATCCGCATCACCACCGGATATTGTGAGGGAGCCTAAGCGACCAAGCCCGAAGGAGCGAAGCGACTGAGCGGGGGGAGGGTGTGGGAGGGGGGTGTCCCCCCTCCCACGGTAGGGAGCTTTTGCATTTTTGGACTTGAAACTGTGCAATCTGGGGCATACCTAGAAAGGAAATTCTGACTTGACGACATGTACATGTACTATAATGTGCGTTAGTGCGTCATCATCGTCATGATTCTACCAACCAGAGGAGGTTATGATTGATTCATGAAGAAAAACAAAAATGCACCCCCAAAATAATATTCGCAAAGTGACATATTCAGTTCAAACAGTGCATCAAAAGCATTATTTTATGACAAAACAACATGAACATTGTATTCCAGACGTATACAAGACCGATTCCCGAGGGAGCGAAACAATAACCGAGAGGGGGAAGGGTGATTGGGAATGTTTTACTTGAAATTTGCAATCTGGTGCATACTTGGGAAGGAAATTTGACTTGACATGAAGTAAAATCTGAGTTTTCTTGACTAAAGAAATACTATATTTTCAATCACTGATATCGAATTAGATAAAAGCCATGATTGATTTTTTTTTTGGGGGGGGGGGGGGGCAAGCGCCCCCCCCCCCCCCCCCCCCCCCCCCCCCCCCCCCCCCCCCACCCGTACGCCAGTGCCCGGAATGCTGTGGTCATGCTCATATCACATTGGTGGGCTAGTCCTGCTAGTGAAGTGGCCTATGCATGGGTGTATAAAGATATTGTTATGATGGTAGTAAACGAGAAACGATGAAATAACCACCCGAACCGTACTAGTCTATATTCTCGAATGTTAGTAGTCGTTGGCAGAAAGAGATACAATCGATTGTAAGTTACAATTAATTGTAAGTCAGATCATTTGTTCTAAATGCGGAAATCTGATTGGTTGAAACGGCCACATTTTCTGACTTACAATTGATTGTAACTTTCCCAGACGGAACAATTATTTATGCGAACCAGCATAACCAAAAAGCCATGGATGGTTACTATTAGAGGTGTGTCATACTTGATTGATTGTAATAACTGGAAACAGTTGATAGTGGCATAGTGCAGTAAGTGCACAATTGCGCTGGGTGTTGTTTTAAAGGGACAGTCCCTCTTTTACAAAACGTCTGAACAGTTTCCAGTTGACGGATGGGGATGAATGTAACACACACAAACAAATCAGATCGAACAGCCCTGTAATTTGGATTCTACGAATGAAAAACGATTGTGTCCCTCCATCAAGTAGTTTAACTGATTTAGCATAATATTACAACAATATTGTACTTATTCTTGTAAAGGTATTTGTGAAGCCGACATTTGTAAAGGTATTGTATGTCACGGAAAAAGATCTCAAAAATGAAGAATATATAATTACATGTAGTCAGTTTAAGCGAGGTTTGGTTATTTTGTTTAGTATTCGATTATGCCGTTGTTATTTGTGCGCGGGTCACGTAGCTAGCGCGGGTCACGCGTAGGGGTCACGCATAGCAATGTGGTACTCCGTGGAATCCGTGTGCGAACTTTCTCACCGGGTGAATACACGTATAATGCACAATTAAACGTTGGACGACGGTTTATTAGTTTTAGGTCTATAACTCCACGATAATGAGATTTCAAGCCCTAATTTTTTTCAGGCATGCTGTTAAATGACATTTTCTTTCATATAAGACAATAACCTCGCAACTTTTGAAATTTGGCTTGCAAAAGAGAACTTTACCTTTAAAGGGATCTAGGCATTGTCTAAATCATCAAAACTTACTTGGAACTCTATAGCAGTTCTTTCATACCTTGTTGAACAAAATAAGTGCATATAACGTAAACCGGCACAAAAATATGTTGGTTTATTGCAAACAATCGATTACTAGTATATAAATATCGAATATAATTTAACAAGAAGTGTGATAATGCTACAGTCACAAATGGTCCGGGCGCCGTACGATTTTTCTCCCTATGGCCGATTTTCTACGATTTGGGGAAATAGTGATATCGTACGATGTCAGTGGTATTTTAGAGTGGCTGTCACATATTCTTCTGGCCCCGTACGATGACCTTTGTCTTAAAATAAAACATAAATCGCACGACCCCCGTGAACACAAACTAAGTGCCCGTACGGGTGCCTTATGGTACTCTTACGGTGACTCCGGCGGTACCCGTACGATTTGACTGGCCAAATATTCAGTCTCAAAATCGTACGATATTCGTAAAAAGGTCCGTGATCATGGTGATGTCCGTGCTGTACCCGTGCGATGCGCTTGTGGTGCCCTTGCGATGCTCTCTACGATATGTCTACGGGCTTACGGCAAGTTAAACATTGTACGATGCATTTTTTGTTTTAACTCCGCGTTAAACAAATTGTTGACATCGTACGGCGAGGAAAAATACAACGGCGACCGTACGATAGCCACGCACCCGTGCGGGCGCCGCAAGATTCCCGCAAGATTTCACCTAAAAGTGGCATCGTACGGGCGCCGTAGCCCAAATCGGACCATTTGTGATCGTAGCATTATTCAAATATAATATGACACCAAAGAAGAATAATTTTGAATTACAAAAAAAAGCCAGTATTGGGAAAGTTACGGAAATCAATTCTGTTTGCAAAACTTATTGATCAACATGATTGAAATAGTTTAAAAGAGGGACTATATGATAAAATCTGAGCTATAACATCGTTGACATGTTTAATGCAGAAATATGAAAAGTTCCATGCGCACAGCTGAGATTGGGCAACAATTTCACAGCTTGTTTCTCCGGTCTTCTGGCTTGAGTTCCCGTAGCTACCGTAGCTGTCTGGACCCCATGTTGTCACACCCGGGGGGGGGGGGGGGGCACTCAACTATATTGCTGTACACACGCGCCGACCACAGGTTTTTCAACCTACCCTAAACAAGTTTTATCCATTTGGTCAAATTTATACCCTATTCAAGTATTTTCGCGTGCTTTTTTGCAAATTTTTGCCCCCTAAACAAGTATAACCCCTAAAACATACCCCTAAACAAGGTCTACGTCAATTGCTCTCAATGGAAGTCGCACAAAATCCCCGACAACTCACAAGTCCGGGAAACAAGTTTGGAGAAAAATATACCATAAAACGCGTATTTGTTTAACTCCACAAACATACCCTTTTTTCTTATTTTGGCCTTTTTGACACCCTAAACGCGTGACGCGCCATGATCGGCAAAAAGTACCCTTTTTACGCGTTTTTTTTGGTCGCGCGTGTGTACAGCAATATAGTTGAGTGGCCCCCCCCCCCCCCCCCCCCCCCGGGTTGTCACACCTGAAAATGGGCCATCCAGCCGTTTGTCAACAATTACACTGCTTATTACACCCACTCGCATTCGCGTACGACGTAGTATGCACATAATGTGGAATGAATTGAATCTTTGGTGGAAAACCGTCGCATTTTATTGCCCAAATAGCCAAATTCGAAACCGTTTTGGTCCAACTTTGTACATTCACAGATTAGTAATTATCACATGGTCTGTGATTAAAATTATATAAACCCCTCACAAAAAGTTCCGTAATTCAAGTTTCAGCGTTCATATCTCACCTATTACTTTATTACCGTTCATGAATTTGGTATCATTGGAAAGCTTGTATTCTCCCCTTTACATTGATATGACATTTGCTATAAATATTATTCATGGAATGTGCACGACACCCGAATATGGGGCAAAGTCAAAAGTGAAATGTTGCAAAATGCATTGATATTGTCAACAGTGTATCCTCCTTTTGTTGGGAGAATAAAGTGCTCTGAATGATGTTCAGTCGGTCATGCGTGAATGTCAATGGCGTTTTATCATCTTGTTTGGAGGATGAAATGTGCCTTTATGATTTTGAGGTGGTGCAATAAAGTTTGTGTATGTTGTTAGGAAGATGTATTGTATTTTATTGACTTATTTAAAAATTATATTTATGTTTTATTTGTACAGAGAATTTTGCAAAAAGTTCCGCAGTTCAAGTTTGAGCGTTCATATCTCTCATATTACTTTATTACTATTCATAAATGTGGTATCATTAGAAAGCTTTGTTTCACCCTTTACAGTGCATTGGTTTGACATTTGTTATTATCATGGAATGTGCATTATAACCGAATATGGGGCAAAGTCAAAAGTGAAATGTTGCAAAATGCATTGATATTGTCAACAGTGTATCCTCCTTTTGTTGGGAGAATAAAGTGCTCTGAATGATGTTCAGTCGGTCATGCGTGAATGTCAATGGCGTTTTATCATCTTGTTTGGAGGATGAAATGTGCCTTTATGATTTTGAGGTGGTGCAATAAAGTTTGTGTATGTTGTTAGGAAGATGTATTGTATTTTATTGACTTATTTAAAAATTATATTTATGTTTTATTTGTACAGAGAATTTTGCAAAAAGTTCCGCAGTTCAAGTTTGAGCGTTCATATCTCTCATATACTTTATTACTATTCATAAATGTGGTTATCATTAGAAAGCTTTGTTTCACCCCTTTACAGTGCATTGGTTTGACATTTGTTATTATCATGGAATGTGCATTATAACCGAATAAGGGGCAAAGTCAAAAGTGAAATGTTGCAAAGTGCATTGATATTGTCAATAATGATTTATCATGTAATTGGGAAAATAATGTAGTTGAATGATGTTGAGGCCGATCATGCATGATGCCAATGGCGTATTATCATTATCCTGGAGGATGGAATGATTTTGAAGTGGTCATGAATACAATAGTGAATTATTATGCTGTTTGGACAATGAAAAGTTACGTTTTTACTGTAATTGTGGTGGATTTTTGTGGTAAACAAAAATGTGCACGCATGTCAAATGATAATTTCAATTGTTGACAAATGCACTAATTTTGATATTTATGGTAATTTATGCAAATAAGGTCATAATATTAATATTTGTACCCATAAATCATATATTCTACATAATAAACATTGGTTTTCACTACACATATTCCTTAGACAATGTTGAATAATTATACAACATTTGTTGGCAGAGCCAGGTTTTCTATTGTTTTAATAATTTCTTATCTATTTTTTTATTTTTTTAAACTTATGTATCTTATTTTTTTATTTTTTTCTAACTGTGATTCAACTATTTTGACCCCAAAACAAAAACCTAAAATTTAAACTAGACCAAATAACCAATGTTTTACCTCTCGTTAGGAAAGACTGATATTTCCATATGTTTTGTTTATATATCACGAAATGAGTGATTTGGGGGGCTGACATGCAAATACAAAAGATCACGTGACCTCGTAACGGTAGATGCTGTATCAGTTGGGCGCGGTTTATAGCTTTATTAGGACAGATTTCGCTGAAGGTACATTGTGTGTGCGAAAAATGACGAATGGTTGATACAATGTATATTGTTGTTATCTGATATGCCCCACTGGGTGGGAAAATTTCAAGTTATATGGCCGAGTAATGAGCAAAAATGCAAAGTGATACAGTAATCCCTAACTTATTGCACTGACCTTGTACATGGGTTAGGACTATCCAGTTGATAGTTTAGCATATGAACACTTTTGTAAATATATGTTTAACGGAAGAGAAATTCGACAAAACCCGAAACATATCCCATGCTCCTTTTTTTAATACAAATACAACAACCCAGCTAGCCACCTGACATTGGGCCGATGTCGGAATTTGGTTGCCGGATGTCGGCATATCGCCGTTGGCTCGAGGTTAAAATGTCCGCCAGCCCAACATCGTCACGACGTCATTTTTTGATATATTGGCATTAACGTCATTTTCCGACAATGGCCCAACATCATCTCATGACATGATGTTGGGCCATTGTCGGAAAATGACCTTATGCCAATATATCACAAAAATGACGTCGTGACGATGTTGGGCTGGCGGACATTTTAACCTCGAGCCAACGGCGATATGCCGACATCCGGCAACCAAATTCCGACATCGGCCCAACGTCAGGTGGCTAGCTGGGAAGGTATGAGAGGGCCGCTTTAATTCCAATTGGATTTTGAGAATTTTGACAATGTTACTAGATCCCTTTAAAGGTGATTCTAACACACTTGGTTAAAGCGTGTGAGGTTTTGCGTATTACTTGCTAAATGTAGATTATGGGGGGGGGGGGGGGGTTCACGCGCTTGATATATAAACCGAACACAAAAAGTAACTACCCCCCTAATCAACTGCTCATAATTTCATAACCAAGAATCGTTTCAAGATTCCGTCTTGCCAAAATATCTCTATGGTAGTTAGGAAAACAATGTGTACAAATAAGAGACAACTATTAATCCATGGTTGAGTAAGCACACATTAAAGAGAAAATTGTCATATTTTAAAATCAAAAGTAATATTGAGTATTGGAAAATTTCAAAATGCACTGTTTTTTTTGCAATTAATGCATTAACCACATGTGCCCTAACAAAATCAAAATGGATGGAATATCAAACAGCATTGTTTCATAAACCATAATCAATGCATTCAGTCATATGTGTTGTTTCACAACAATATGCACGCGCAATCTCTTGTGATTTTTGAATTGGGTCATTTTGTCTTTAATCTGTGCTCATTCAGCCATGAAGTGATGAATGTATCTGATTTTCACAGAAAATGTACATAACAACTGTAGAAATATAATGATGAGAGGACATCTTGAAACAATTATCGGTTATGAAATTATGAGCAGATCTTTAGGGGGGGGGGGGTAGTTACTGTTTGTGTTCGGTTAATATCTACTATAATACAGACTCATTACAAGATATTTAGAGCAAATCCATACAATTTAGGGCGAAAAGGTGTATCATAATGACACGAACGGTTAATATTGTAAACAGTTACTATACGGGGCATTTTTTCAGCTAAAGAATGATACCTTAGTCATGTTAGGGATTTATGTAAGCCATTCTCTATGTCACCGCGAGCTTGATCTTGTAATTGGCTTGATATTTGATAACATCCTAAAGCGATCATTTAAGGATTTCATTACATTATTTTCGATTTCTAAATATTCCATTATAGGCCTACTGCTGCCATTAGTTATTCATTGGATTGGTTTTGCTTCTCAATTAGTTGTTATCATGTTTGAACGCGTTTCGTTTAGCGTCATGAGATAACGTGGAATTCTCTTTTTTCCATAATTATTTGATGGTTCAGTCCCTTTTTGATGAATAAAATGGTATAGAACTGGAAGTGAAATGCGTTGTTTGTTGACTTCTTCAATTCACGTTGTCATAAACTGTGTACATGCGTCAAAGAAAATGAAAATCGCACATGGTTCAAGTTGTAAGAGTTTGATAACCCTATGACCAATTGAGAGAAACTATAGTATACTAGAGATACTCGGGGAATTACATTCTTGAACAGTTTAAAATGATCAGCAAAGTTTTATTATTATGCAAAAAATATCTGAATATTGAAAGTGATACAAGCATGACAAACAAACAAAATGACCCCTGCCCTTACGTTGCGCCAAATTTGCCCCTCTTTCCACACTTCTTGGTCCCCTATTTTGCCCCCTTGATCCACCACCATCTTCACCCCTCGTTACCCCTTCCCCCAGGGACATTGGCCCTAGCTACTCCCCCGATAACCCACTTACACGTGAATCATCCAACAAATCACGAAGCGCGAAAAATCGTGACATCATTTTCAGTGGTCATTTTTTTAAATTATCATCTTGATGGAATTTGTGCTCATTTGTGTGACTTATGAGTCGATGATGATCATACTAAAGACATAACGAAAGGATTTGAACCGTGTTATTCCAAATTAACATTTTTAAAAATACATTTTAAGACGGTGCTTATACACATTGTAAAGGTCCTTCCGGATATATAGCCCACCGTCGAATGTTTCAGATCAAGTCAGTCATCAAGAGATACATACAACGTGGCGGATGTGGAACGAATAGCCCAGGTTGGCCCCCTTTATACATCCATTTCTAATCATCTGAGTGTAGACATCTGTTCGTATGAGTGAGTGTTTTGGTGTGGGGCAATAGGAATGGACATGGTACATTTGATCAAATCATTAATTTGAGTGGGTCACACTAGGACAGCGACATATACACGAAACGGCCTTGTATACCAGGGATCTTATTGGTCTGTAGACCAGTCGAATCAAGTCAGTCATCAAAAGCTACTTAGAAAGTGACGGGAGTGGAACGTAGAATCAATGCTGGTCACAACTGATTGTGTTTGAAGGCTCTTCCTCACACGGACGAGCATGTGTATGGAAGGCAATTATTCTCCCGCCCCCGTCTCTTGGGAATCTCTTATTTCATACTTATAAATATTTAATTTTTGTTGGAAAAAATAGATGATTGACAATAGGGAGACCGGCAACGCATGCTATTTTTGTAAGGTTATCATGACTATATTAGTAAGGTAGCCGAGTTGGAACGGCCGTCTGGAGGTCATGGGTTCAAAACTATCTTAGCCAACTTCCCTCTTTTTCCCATTTAGTACTACATAATGACCATATAGTGATCCTACACAGTTTCCCTCATGGCTGGTTGTTTGAATACAGGTTTACATATTTAAAATGTATACAAACAAATTGCAATAGCCAACAACTTTACTTCGCTTGGGTATCAGAATCATCATTACATCCATAAATCAATAAATCTGCAAGTATCATATTTGCTTATTATGCTTACTACAACAAACTTTCATCGGCTGGGATAATCAACGTACTACATCTTGAGCGCTGAAGGTTTTTGTTGATTGGTTATTATATTTTGTGCTGGCTCTAATGATCAGGGTGATATAATCATCGTCCTACGCAAAAGTTATATCGTCAAGGTAGAATATGAAGTTTGAAAGTATTGCCCCCCGTTTCATGGTCATTTGTTTAGCGCTAGATGGACTTAGCCTTTGTCATGCATTGTCTGTGTCTTTAGCATTGTTTTGCAAGAAAAGGTGGGTGTATATTTTCGTTGATAGCTTCTAGCTTCATTATTTATGAATTATGTCAAGAAATGTATTATTCATGATTTACATAGGGAGCGCATAATATGACGAAGATATTACCCAAAGCGTGACGAATGCACGCACACAAAACCGTTTATCGCCCCTCTTTAGTTGTACAGACGCTTACACCCCCTTTTGTGTGTGTGTGACATGTTATGTTTGTGTGATTTAACATATTGCGCACGGGAACGTGACATACTGTGTATTGAATTTAGGGACATGACTGATATCTGTATTGAAATAGGTTAATCATTTGACGAACCGATGGGAAGGGTTAATGAAATACTGAGTGAGATTGGTGACATCTTGGCGGAAGAGTACGATTGCTTATCATGAGACCTCCGATATAAAGATGCGAAACCGTACAAGTCATGTTCATTACCTCGATGACCACTTGACGGAGAGCAAGCGCTTGTGTATTTGTGATACTATGGACCTACGAATTTGAGGATTTATCGAACTCTCTAGTTGATGCTCCACTACATAGGAGGGTTTATGTCCGATTATCGCTCATTTTGTCTTCGGCTTTATTGTGTGTCTTCTACTCAGCTTTTGGTAAGAGCCCTTTTCAGTTATTGATGCTTTCTCAACGAAATAATTATGCTATACATAGCATGTCTCATATCCATTGCTGTCACCACCCACTGTATGCCTTGTGCATCTCCATTAAACTTTTGGTAAGTATGTTCTGTTGGTGTTCCCAATCATCATCATTCTTCTTGTCGTAACCCGACTGGCATCCTTCGCCAATCATGTCTGATAAGGTATAGGAAGATTATTCAATCTATCATGATGAAACAGGTGATACCGTGCATTATTGGTTTAAAATACTTATTTTGTTTGTAGTTAAAATGTATGCTAATTACAAAGTCATTGTTGATCATGAAAGTGAATTATATCATTAAATTAGTTGTGACATAATAATACTTATACTTGCATTTTAGAACGCAGTTATGTTCGGATCTTTGATTCTCTTGACCAATAATATACGGACACCGGATGTTAAATATATTGATTGGAATGCTATAGTCGGTGGGTTATATATACACTGTTGGTCATAATGTTGGAATATTTTTTTTTTTAGATCCAACTTTATTATTTTCCCTGTTTTTTGCGCCTAATGAATCATTTTAGACTAAAAATAATCATTACATTATGTTTCCAAACTACCAATGTACAATACATGGTAGCATGAATTTGCATTAATTAATGAATTATTTTGTTTTGAGCTTTGAAAGGCAGGACCTTTGATGATTGGCCCCTTTCCTTCTCCAAAGCGTATGTCCAACGAGTCATCGTTATGGGTCATTTCTCAAAGTTGGCCGTGAGATTTTCAACCAAAATTGGCACAGAGGCTCTCGAGGCCATACCCGGTCCAATGCCATTGGCTACCCGCCGAACGATGCTTGTGCTCCACCAGGAAGGGGTGTCAACAAGCAATGTCCACTATTTCGTTGGACCATTGCATGTTAAGGTCTGTAAAGTCCTCATATGTCATTGAGAGAAGGGTCAATTAAAGCCAAGATTATCTCTAGGACGTCTACCATTGACCACCAGGATAGATTATAGCAAATTGCTTAACCTGTGCCGTAGAAACCGGAAATGCCAAAAAGGAGCCTTCGCCGACTATGAAGAAAACAAAGAATCAACGCCTTCCGCCAAACTGTACATCAGCAATCCCTCTAACATGGTCACATAGCAAGACAAACTACCAAGTGTCCACCCAATACCATGTAACCGAGATTTACCGGACGTCCCTGGACTAGGGAGCCCAGAAGATTTCCGCCTGGACACTAGAGATATGTCATCTTAATGGGTACGAGCCATACCACTGTTGGGACGTCACAAACTCAAGTCGTTTAGTGAATGCAGACAACTTGGAACTTCTCGCCACGTAATCGGCGAACCATTTGTCTTTCATCTCTTCGGTCAAGGATGTTATGGCTCGTACCAATTAAGATGACATATCTCTAGTGTCCAGGCGGAAATCTTCTTGGCTCCCTAGTCCAGGGACATCCGGTAAATCTCGGTTACATGGTATTGGGTGGACACTTGGTAGTTTGTCTTGCTATGTGACCATGTTAGAGGGACTGCTGATGTACATTTTGGCGGAAGTCGTTGATTCCATAGTGTTTTCTTCATAGTCGGCGAAGGCTCCTTTTTGGCATTTCCGGTTTCTACGGCACAGGTTAAGCAATTTGCTATAATCTATCCTGGTGGTCAATGATAGACGTCCTAGAGATAATCTTGGCTTTAATTGACCCTTCTCTCGATGACATCTGAGGACTTTACAGACCTTAACATGCAATGGTCCAACGAAATAGTGGACATTGCTTGTTGACACCCCTTCCTGGTGGAGCACAAGCATCGTTCGGCGGGTAGCCAATGTCATTGGACCGGGTATGGCCTCGATAACCTCTGTGCCAATTTTGGTTGAAAATCTCACGGCCAACTTTGAGAAATGACCCATAACGATGACTCGTTGGACATACGCTTTGGAGAAGGAAAGGGGCCAATCATCAAAGGTCCTGCCTTTCAAAGCTCAAAACAAAAGAATTCATTAATTAATGCAAATTCATGCTACCATGTATTGTACATTGGTAGTTTGGAAACATAATGTAATGATTATTTTTAGTCTAAAATGATTTATTAGGAGCAAAAAACAGGGAAAATAATAAAGTTGGATCTAAAAAAACAAATATTCCAACATTATAACCAACAGTGTAGTATGCTTGTTATTTGTAAGGAAATCATATCGCAATATTTCCGAGAAAATAGTATTGACACGGTGTTCTTGACGTCATGGAACAAAAGTTAAAGCAAGTACATATGTGGTTGTAAAGCGTGTACAATAAGGACAAATTAAAGTTGGCAGTCACGACCGTGCTATTATCATGTGTTTATTTAAAAGAAACAAAACATACCCATTTTGGGGGCACAATAATACCAAAATGTCCGTGTTTAAATGTACTATATACAGATGGGAGAAACGTTTGTCACCTTCTTCGTTTATAGACATATGTTATCTAATTTTAATGGAGCAATTTGATACACGTGCACATTCCAACCTTGAACTACACGAATGCTGCATCTTATATTCAGTCACATTCATTCGTAAAACGATGAAGCACTGAGAAAGTCCATTATCGACATTATTACAATGTTCGTTGTTGTGTATAAAGCGTTCCTATCTATTTTGGTTTGCCCATTCTTGTCCTATTTTAAACTGACAGGTACATGAATACTTGATCAATATTAAAGGGATAGTTTAGTTTTGGTAGAGAGGGCGCTAGACTACTTATTTTTTTGTGAGGTAATTAAAAACTGAGTGTAAAATTTGAAAGAGCATAATATTTAAATAATAAAATCATCTTTGTTTGATCAAAATCGGTTCAGAGACGGCTGAAATATCCATAAATATAACAATTTGTAATAAACCTGGGGCCCCAGATTTATTAGAGAATTTTGAACCAGCCGTTAAAAATTCAAAAAAATGCTTCCTCTTTTCAAAAAGTTACAAAATAGGTATTTAAATAGTTGTTGGTTATTTCTCTATCTAATCACTATTTCAACAAAGCATCACCTGCACAATATTTTATTCAAAATGGTTGAAACCCAGGAGTGTTTAGAGAGCGCCCTCTTACGTTTTAACGGCTCTTTTTGAATGATAACATGATCTTTACTACGTCATTTGTAATTTTGTGTTCCTTTCTAGTTATAACTATTAGTTTGTAATGTAATGATGCAGGTTTTGGTTACTAAAATTCAGTTTCACCAAAACTGTACTCTCCTTACCAGAACTCAACTATGAATGAAGCTTATAGCCACTCTGCATAACATGGGTTCAAATGTCAATTGAGAGAATCAGCAAAAGGCTAAGCATCTCTTTAAGTTCTCTAAAACTGCAAGATAGCAATCACGAGTCACTTTAAAAAATCGATGAATTCCAATTACATGTGGCAAGTATTTGTATCTGTTTATTGTACGATTCAATACATTTGGACGTACGCCGAATTGGTTCCATTCATTCGTATTAAGGTTGTCAAGTAGCGATAGACGAAGCCGAGTCATGTGGTAACCTTACTACAAGACTGTATCAGTAAGTATTCCCACGGTTTTTATACAAAAACATAGGAAATACAGATAAAGGTCTCATACAGCCTGAAAAAGGGGCAAGCAATTTTTATCGTTACAAACAAAGACGAAATGTCTTTCTCTCATAATTTTGATACGTTCTCCTACTACTTAGTTCGTTTTCTGTAGTGTTTCAACAATTTTAACGTTTTTTTAACGTAAACATTACCAATATGCCGACATATAATTGCGAATTTACGGCTGCAAAGGATATTCGTCACGAAATCATAAATGTGTCGACATTCATTTATATTCCCTTCCTCTAAAGCTCACCGACATGAAATTATACACAAACATTCCCAGGATTTTATCGACTCGGAGACATCCTTTTGTCAATATTCGTATCAAACTTATCTTTATTAGATATGAACATTTCATCCATCATCACCCACATACTCAAACACCTGCATAAACACACGCACACGCACACACACCCATTCGTACATATACAGCCCAATTCATTCCGTGGCCGGCTAACCAACCTGTTCATCATAAGTGAGGTTGAGGGACTAATCCGGTTGAATTGAATAAGGCAGCTGAATTTAAGCTATTTTCCGAGATACCGGCCACCCGCTAATACTGGCGGCCTAAGCCTAAGGCCACGTGTTTTACTCAGACGGGAAATGCCCTTTATTTCCCCCGTGTTCACACGCTAGAACTTCAATTCTGACGCATGTTCAAAATAATGCCACCAGATTTGTGCGCACTGTTCATATTTATTTTAATTCGAATAGATAGTGTTACATCATACAGCGATGATGATGCCATTACGCATTAAACGATATCATACAATTAAAAGATTGATTTTACAAATTCGCTTAATCCACTTTATGATCTGTGGAGAAATCCACGTGTATTTAAAGGGATAGTTGAGTTTTGGTAAAGAGGGCGCTACACAAACTTATTTTTTTGCGAGATAATGAAAAACTGAGTGTCAAATTCAAAAGAGCATACAATTTAATGACAGAATAAACTTTATTTTATCAAAATCGGTTCCGAAATGGCTGAAATATCCATAAACATAACCATTTGTAATAAATGTGGGGCCCCACACTTATTCGATAATTTGACTATCCCTTTAACCAACTTTGGGCATAATTATGTATATTTAATTTGAAAATGTGGTTTTATACGCTCTATAGCTACGTAGACTGCACTTTCAAGAGTCTTTTACTCAATTTATTTGGAAAGTAGCCCTTGGGTTTAGTGTGGTTACAAGGTATGTGTTTCTCTAAGAGAAATCCCACTACTGAAGCTGCCATCGATTTCAAGTTTAACGCTTAAAATGGCAGTCTCCTGCGTTTACTGTAATTCGTAGTTATGTATTTGAAGATTTGTTTGTGTTAATATCATGCATATGTTTGTGCACGATTTTGAAACAAATGCAGAAAAAAGGAAAAAAAGACACAAGCAAACTTCACTTTAATATTTACGCCTACGTTCTAGGCTCCACCCTCTTGCTTATTAATGAATACATCCATGTAAAGTGTCTAACTCCACGAAAATTACTTGGAGCTTCCTCAGTTCTCTTCTGCCGTGTTGTTTAGCTTATGGTAAGAGAAGAATAAAATAAGGTTAGATTTTTTCAAATGTCCCTTCAGTATGAAGATAATTATCATTAAAAATCATTATTTCAAAAGCGTTAGCCAACGCTTTTGGAGATACGTAAGCGCGCCACGCGATAAAGAACTCTGGCCTGCGGAGCAGCCGAAACCTTCGGCAGCACGACCATCGAGCACGACGGGTCGATGGGCTGATCGCGCGCAAATTCTGTACCGTCTGTATCAGGGGCGTCGATCACGGGGGGGATGGGGGATATATCCCCCCCCCCTAATATTTCAGGGGTGGGGGGGGGGGGGGGTGGCCTGTATTATCATCCCTCCAATATTTGGGGTTCAAAAATATATAATAACATTAGAATTAATAAGCATTGCCCCCTCTCATGAATGGAAGTTGTTACTATAGTCTTCTTTAAACCACTTTTTGATAATGCTTAACTGCCCAAATCCAAAATTTTCCGGGGCTGCGCCCTTGGAACCCCCATTAAGGTTATTTGACCCAGTCCCAGCCCTGTACTCATTAAATAGTTTTATTCAGGACTTCTCTCTTGGCAAACTTTCAGGCGATCCTGGCCCACTGTGCGTCTGCGCTTCGCTCACTTAAATTGAGCTAACTATTCGATAGATAATTGTATTTCTGGATATTACAAATCCCAAAGCTTCCGGGGGCTTCGCCCCCTGGACCTCAATAAGCTTTCCAATGTGGGTATCCCTTGACTTATTCTATTCAGGGTTCCATCAGGATGATTGCAATCGACAGTATTTATCTATCAGACTAAAATTCATCCATACTTGGACAGTGCCCTCATCATATCAGGAGCTTACAATGTGCACTTAATAATCTTCCAATCTCTAAACAGCTAAATCAAAAGCCAATTAACTAAAGAATAGTTAACTCTATATTTACATATATATTTTCACGGCCTTTTTTCCCTTTGTTCTGTGACCCCAGCGCGCCCCCAGCGCGCCCCCAAAATAATGGTTTGCTATATTTACATATAGACAACATATTTATATCTGGATATTACAAATCCCAAAGTTTCCGGGGGCTCCGCCGCCTGGACCCCTAATAAGCTTCCCAATATGGGTATCCCATGACTGATGCTATTCAGGGTTCCATCAGAATGCTTGCAAATATGTATCTATCAGGCTAAAGTTCATATTGGACAAAGCCCAGCTCATAACATGATGCTTGCAATGTACACTTAATAATCTTCCAATTTCTAAACAGCTGAATTCAAAAGCTTTGGGGCCCCCTAACCCCCCCCCCCCCCCCCCTCAGCCATAAAACCCGGGCACGCTAATGGGTTGTCGCTTCGCTCCCTCGCCAGAGATGGTCAAAATGACGAATCATCCCCCCCCCCCAACGGCGAGAAGAAATCGACACGCCCTTGGACTGACGTACATTTCACTTCAGAAGTCCTTAAAGTAATATGTCACCCAACATAATGCAATTGTTTCATTACCTGGGGGTTTGTTACCCAACTTCTGTACTTTGGTATCAAATTTCGTTTTGAGTGCATATTATGCATGAAAGATTCATTGACCTAGTTTGGTTACGTTTATCTAATTTAAATGCTCGTGGTTATAGAAACGTGATATCTTTCTCTGGCAGGCTGTACTTAATATAATAATCAATATATATAGCACAACACAACCGGTCAGTCGGGGTAGGACGTCTGTCTCTTCATGGTCTTCTGACCCCCAACCTGTGGGTTCGAGCCTCAGTATGATCATACCAATACGACTTTAAACAATACCCATTGCCCTCTAGAC
The DNA here is from genome assembly GCA_037951105.1 of Echinarachnius parma. Lineage (NCBI taxonomy): Eukaryota > Metazoa > Echinodermata > Echinoidea > Clypeasteroida > Echinarachniidae > Echinarachnius > Echinarachnius parma. The sequence goes on from JBAMJV010007875.1 coordinate 35,632, forward strand.
AGGCACTCGTCATGTACTGAGAATAAGACATTTGCACGTTCATGAGACTACATCTAATTTAGTTGTTAGTAGACGTGAGACCGCAGGCTAATGATGCAAATGAGATAGTCCGCCGGATGTACATTCTATAACCACAGAGGACCGATATAGGAATTTGACTTTAGATGCTGTTGAACCATTGAATATAAGAGTCGTTTTGGTGGCGAACTGAGGGCCCTCCTCGGCGTAGTAACATGTAGTTTCTTTTATGTCATTCAATATTATCCATTTTCCAATTTCTTAGGTGCTAGCAGCCGAAACATTAGAGGCGAGAGAAAATAAAGAGGGATACATTTACATTTTGTATTTGAAATATTTCGACCATCGCAATAAACATGAGCTACAACGAATGTATTCTCAGACACAATTTTCTTTCAGTTCATTTACCCTTTGTTCATATTTCTGAGATGTCTGAATTCTGAATAGTGAAACTAGTATCACCTAAATCAACATCGAGCTACTATGACACAATTTGGCCAATAGCTAATATCAATACAGTAAGTCAATTATAAAGAACAAGGGACAAAATATACACTGAAACATTACTCTTGCCCCCCCCCCCCCCCCCTTTAATATCTATTCCAGACGCTTTAAAATGTATTTCTCGTTTATCGATTAATTTTCAGAAATTTGAGGTTTAAAGAAACGTAGCAGAAAAGAAAACAAACTTCGACCAACACCTACATCTAGACCAAGTTACTTTGCAAAAGTTTAAAGAGCATCGGGGTTACAGTCAGTCATCAAGACAGACGCTCAAAGACTCAAATCATCATGCCTTGCAGAACCACTCTACTCCTCCTCTCCCTCCTCTTCGCGGCCTTAATCTCCATCTCAGACGCTTCCAATTACTGGAGGATAACGAAGGGGCGTGGTCACCCACGCTACACATCGAGGTCGCCGAGGTACCTTTACAACAACCTGCGCAAAGGACCCGATGTCAAGAGAGCGATGTACATGGACGACAACGATAATAACCTCGACAACGATATCGACACCGACATGGCGGAGAACCTGGTCGAGGAGTGGCTGAGAGAATGGGTCGTCGAAAACAGGTATGGAGATAATATATAAAACGTGTTATATAATCGATTTATATTCTTGCTTACCTGCTAAACCAAAGGTGTGACCATACTGATTGTTTTCCTGACATAGCAAACTTCATGTGTTTTGAATTAAAGGGACTTAGTAACATTGTCCAAATCCTCAAAATAAAATTTCAATTTTAGCGGTTACCTTATACCTTGTTGTATTCGTATTAACAATAAAATCATGGGACAGGTTTCGGTTTTTCAAATTTCCCTTTCGTTACAAAGATATGTATGATTGAAGTATTCAGATAAGAAAAACTCCGGGCGAGTTTTTCTTCCGTGTACAAAGTGAGTGCAGTGAGTTACTGAATATCACTTTGCATTTTCGCTCATTACTTGGCCATACAATGTCCATTTGACTTGAAATTTTCACACAATACCCTGTGGACATATGAGATAACAACAATATACATTGCACCAACCATTCATCACTTTTGCACATGTCATCAAAGTTACTAGATCCCTTTAACAAACACAAATCAAGGAAATCGCCTCTGTCCTTTGATCAGTTTCGATATTTTATACTAGAATTCATAGTTTAAAGGAACATTCGTGGTTTAAGAACAACTAAAATGTGTTTCGCTGTGGACTCTCTCGGATGTGATTGTATTGTGCCCTGTCAAAAGAAAGATTAATTTTCCTTTTCTGAAGTTGAATGCTTACGATTGCATGTACAAACTTGTATTATACTGTAATATAACCAAGCTTGCCTCTCGGAAGTAGCTATACATGTCGAACAATAAAGACAATAATTACCGTCTAATGGAGTTAAAAGAAGACTTTATTGGCGAAATGCACTACTTTGATAATTCATATCATGATTTTAGAAAAAAAACAAACATTCTTTTATGTATTGTGAGGGGTTGACCAGGAGGGAATAAAAACACAGGACTTGTTCGCTTGGAGTCTGAATTGGCAAGTGCCTTTATTCATCATATCTCACACCAATATCTAAATAACCTATCATACACTATACAAAGGGGTCTCACATAGAGGGGTGAATTATTAGTAGAGCAGATAAGTGTAAAATATCATGGAAATCGTTCAAAGTTTGATACAAGCAACATACTCCGTATGCATACCTTGATAGGGACACTTTTTAGAAAAAAACATTTAGACAAGCAAAAATCCAAGATGGCGGCCATTTTCCAAGATGGCCGCCAAAAAGCTACTTTTTGATATAAAAATTGACTGAGTTGGCCGATTTTAATAATCTTGGTGTCGTTTTATATGTTTATTGACACGCTGAACACGATGGTGATACATTCGGACTCATATGATGGCCAAAATCCAAGATGGCCGCCATTTTTCCAAGATTGCCCCAAAAAGCTACTTTTTGATATACAAATTTAATGAGTTCGTCGATTTTAATTGTTTTGGTGTCAATTTCGATGTGTACTGATATGCTCAACCGATGATGACACATACGGACCCATATGATGGCGAAACATCGACATGGCAGCCATTTTCCACTATGGCCGCCCCAAAACTAATTTTTGATGTAAAAAATGTAACGATTTTGCCAATTTTAATAATCTTGGTGTCGAACTTTGCTTCTTGGAATGCTGGAAACGATTGTGATACATTTAACTAATTTAATGGCTAAAATCCCTAATAGCCGCCCACTTACAATGTAACCTTCAACAATTTACTTTTGATATATACAAATTGACCGGGTTGATCTATTTTGATATTCCCGGTGTCTTTCGATGTTTCTTGATGTGCTGAAAACATTTGTGTTACACAAGGACCTAAACAATGGCGTAGCTAAGTGATATATGGCTATAACCCACAGGGGGGGGGGGGGGCACTCATGTATAATGTAAGACGGGTACGTGCCGCTTACAAAACCCCCGTTTTCACACCCGATTGCCACTCTCAAGATACCAGATTTTCAAAAATTGCCGCTCCATAGCCCCCGGAATGACTTGGATAGGTAGTTGAGTAGCGTCGAGTCCATTATTCTTCTTCTAGTCAGCTCCTTGGACCACTATTTTAGGGTTTCCGTAGGTCTTTGGTAGCTCCAAGTCCATGTATTTTGTAGTTTTAGTCATATGTGTTGCTTGTAGTCAGCTCTTAAGACCCCCATATCAGAGTTCCGTGAGGCACACCCCGTCAAAATATTTGAGTGCCCGCCCTCCACCCCCCCCCCCCCCCCCCCCACACCTCGCATATAACCCCTCTTTATGTAATGAATTATTTTGTTCTTGATTTTTTGATAGGCTGCTCCTTTATTGCTATTTCCTATTCCGGAACGATCTCTTTACCTCATCCTGGTCCGTCCAAACCCCTGTCCTCCTGAATATATGCCTAACATGTTTATTAAGAGAATACTACGATTTTAATCATTAATAATGTATTGGGAGTTCATGTACAGTATGCATAAAACAGCATTACACCCAGATTAATTCACATGTTCAGATTAAACTACCTTCCGACCCCTTCTCAGTTGACGGCTTAATACTGGCTACGACATGGACCGCTCTATATACAAAACACAACTGTAGAGATTTTTGCAGCTTCCTTATTATCAGCTTTGGGTCATAGGGGTATAATATTACTGTTACAGTATCACACGTTACTATTAAATATGCCACATTGTATAGATGGACACCGACACTGGTCACACCGGCCGTTCCTCTTTTTGATGATGTCAGCCTTTATCTTTTCAGGGAACCATGGTCCAAAATATTGCTATTTCAAATAAAAGGCAACATTTTTTATATCCCAAAAGTTTCGAAAAATAGATTTCCATAACATTTATTAAATCTAGTGTCTATGACGTATGATATATATAAAGAACCTAATTATGCTGTCTGCATATCCATCCATTTACCCATGCATTTGAACCATTCCTGAAGCATGATATGTACATATCAGTGCAAATATAATAGTTTCGCAACATCAAATGATGTGCATTATAGATCCTTAGTGTCTTGCATATTACTTTCTTTTAGAGGTTCATCCATTTCTTGGGATACGTTCAATTGCTTGCCCATTCTCTTATTAAAGTGGGACTGAGTTTGCACTACTTTCTCATGGTGGTTGGTCAAATTAGCAGGTTTATCTTTACACCCTGAATGGTCATCATACTTGAGGAAATGGTGAGCCTGGAGTGGGCTATGACATTTTTTAGAGACTGACATACTTGGATCCATATAGTGTAGGTGATAGCTGGGTGACTAGTGTCCGAGTCAATGGGCCGTATGCATAAAAACAAGCAATTGCTTGTGCTAGCATTTTGCTTGAATCGGTATGCATGAAAACAAGCAATTGCTTGCAAGCAAAAGCATTTGCTTACAAGCACAAGCAATTGCTTACTGCTCGTAAGCAAGTGCTTACCAAACAAGCAATTGCTTGAAACCGTATGCAGAAAACGAACCTTTTACTTGTTTTGATAAGCAATTGCTTGCGTTTTTTCAAGCACATCCAGACCAGCTTGAGCTCTTGCTTACTCAGGGCATTCGCGTTTAAGGATCAAATTTTCATACCGTTCCAGGATGATTACGAGCTCCTTATTCCAGAGGTTATGTTGTGATTTCATATTTAATCAAATTTCTGTTATTTTAGACTTTTTACGGCAATTTTCGTCCATCGATCTGCACAGAAACCCCCCTATAATGCTCTGTGCTGTTTGCCCCCTATTTGCGTAAGCAAAAATACTGCTGCCTGGTCGGGCACGAAGCGTTGTTGTCCTGCAGTGCGGTGTTCGCACAACCGTAACGATCCTTTGTCCAACACGTAAGCAATTGCTTAGGCAGTGCAAGCAAAAGGTTTCAGCACAAGCAAAAGCTTGTGCATATGAATTCAAGCAATTGCTTGAACTTGATCTTTTGCTTGACAAGCTCTTGCTTGTGCTTAAAGCAATTGCTTATAAGCAATTGCTTGTTTTTATGCATACGGCCCATTGTGTTATAAATTATACTTACTACCCAAACTGAATCATTACAGAGAAGCAAATAACAGACCAAACTCTTACAAGATATGTTTGGGTCTATATCGTAAAAAGGACCATGGCGTTGACAGTCTCAGGCTATGAGCCTAATGGCGGCTGGGAGGGTGGTGGTGGAGATTTGGACATGCTAACCGGGAGTGGGGGAAATAATTCATTCAATGAAAAATGGACTCCAAACACGTTGAAATATGTTTTTGCAATTGATTGATTTTCTGCTGATATACACAGGTTCAGGGCAATCGTATTAAAAATATTGGTGAACAAAAAATGTATAAGGACCCTTAGTGTGTTCATAATGATTTAAATCGTACAATTATTGTCACTCATTTATCTCAAAAGTCCAGAGGCATAACCAAAGGACTGCCAATGATGAGAGGGGTGGCAAACAAAGTTTTAGGGCAATATTTCCTATAAGGTAGCAGCCTTTACCGAAACATGAACAAGTGAAATCATGATTTCCCTAGGGAGAGATGGCTAATCCCTCCTTTATCCCCTAGCTACGCCATCTTGGAAAATGGCCGCCATGTTCGATTTTACCATTATTTAGATCCATTAATTTGTATGAAAATAGTTTTCAGCTCATCAAAAAAAACTTTTAATTAGTACAAAGCTTATTAGAATCAGCCAACTCAGTCAGTTGAAAAATTGTAAAATGCTTTTTGACAACCGTCTTGAAAAATGGCCGCCATGTTGGATTTTCGCCATTTTACTAGTATATGTCTGTGGCAGCCATCTTGGATTTTCTCCGATTGGTCCGTTTGTATTACAATGGTTTTAAACATAATTAACATTTAAATTGACACTAATAAGATTATTACAATCAGCCAACTCGGTCAATTTTTATATCAAAAAGGAGCTTTGAATAAATGGCTGCCATCTTGGAATGTTGCCATCAAATGGGTCCGTATTATATCACCATCGTTTTAGCATATCAAGAAACATATAAATCAACACCGAGATTATCAAAACCGGCCAACTCAGTAAATCTTTATATTAAAAAGTAGCTTTTGGGGGCCATCTTGGAAAAATGGCGGCCATCTTGGATTTTGGCCATCATATGGGTCCGTATGTATTACCATCGTATTCAGCATGTCAATAAACATATAAAACGACACCAAGATTATTAAAATCGGCCAACTCAGTCAATTTTTATATCAAAAAGTAGCCTTTTGGCGGCCATCTTGGAAAATGGCCGCCATGTTGGAATTTTGTTTGTCTAAATGTTTTTTTCTAAAAAGTGTCCCTAAGGTAGTCTGCATACGGAGTATGTTGCTTGTATCAAACTTTGAACGATTATTACACTTATCTGCTCTACTATATGAGGGTCCACTAATGGAGTGGGTGACCATGGGTGATTTGGTGTGGAAGGCGTTTATGGAGCACACGCACTATACATGAACATGTAGTTTACTTCGCAATTCTTAGATAATCAATTGACCTTACAAACGAGATTCCTTTACTTACAAAATGGACCAGTTTGTTCGGGCCAAGAAATTGAATTTTGCGCTTTGGCGTATTCAAGTTCGATACGGCACAGCAGTTCACAGTGGGTAATTGTGCGCGAACAACGGAGTACAGAGGTCATGCGTGTACGTAAAGCGAGCACACAATCATAGTTCTGCTTCAATGACGTCACGACATCCGAGCAGATGTGTTCATTAGCATAATATGTAAACACAAAAACAGGTACTTTTGAAAAACAAAAGCAGACTTTAGTGGAGGTTATACATTTGAATTTTTTGTGGAGATCGACCTTTGAGAGTACACAGAACAAATTTTATTTTTTTAATTCGTCAATAAAGTCTTCTTTTAATTACCAACATTTAAAGTGTATATTCCGCGTACCTCAGGTTTATATAAATAGTAATAATGAATGCGTTTTGTCTGGCGCATGCTGCTTCGGTGTTATTGACATGCTTGACTGATGCAGACTGCAAAGATCTATCCCGAGGCGTGCCCTCCACTTATTTGTGTTTCCGTTATGATAATAGAGTACCGTAGTTTATATTCCAAGTATCCCGGAAGTGCTTTGCATCAAATTTGCAATTCCATCCTCTTCCACGCCTCCTACTATACGGCCATTATGCAGATGACGGTCATCTACTGACGACAGGTCAACGAGCGATCAAAGTACATGTTTTTGTGTTTAGATATGCTATAATGAACTCATCTACTCGAATGTCGTGACGTTAGGGCAGCAGAACTATGTGTGTATGTGTGTTGTTGCGAGCAAATAGGAAGAAAATAATGAATTAATATGTTTATATTTCATGTATGGTTTTACTTAGTAGATGGCCTACGGTGATTTTCATGAGAAAAGTATAGTATTGCTTCAGTGACGTATTGGACTTTTGAGGATCGTTCCATTACTCGTTGATGATTTATATACAAATCAAAAATCAAATTTGGGACAAGTTAAAGGTTTGAAATGTTTTAGTAGTATGAAAGGGTTATCTAAAATCATTATTTTAATTATCAAAGTAATGAATTTCGCAAAAACGCTCTTCTTTTAAAGATCCTCGTGCGTAGGGATGTAGAGGGCACTCTTCCAAATGCTACACCGCCGTTCGTCATTTATAACTAGGCTAGTCTGTTCACTAAAGTGTTTTCACACCGTCTACAAGGCGTTCGCAAAATGACACCGCGCGTCTGATTTACGAGATGCACCACATGACATACATATGTCCAAGAACATAACTCCCCCAAATGTATTTGTTGGAGCTATGTTGTACCGGGGATCTAATATACGAGTAATAATTATTCTGAAAGGAGTTGTCCTATAAGGTGATCTTGAAATTTGTCCGATGAAACTCTTTAATGGATTGAACTGTCCGGGTAGGAGATATCCTTATAATGTAGCTGTCCATATGGTAGTGTAGAAGACCTTAATTATAATGATGATGTCCATTGTGCTAGAAAGCCACCGCCACTCACCCCGACCTCCAACTGCTTAGTTTTGGCATGAAATGAATATACTCCATAGACCCTAGCTGGAGTATTTTGAGGACCAGTATATAACGGGTTAAGATAGCGTGGTGTAATGTAGATTCAGCAGAAGCAGATTTAATCTCTATACTGGTTGGCCCAAAAAAACCGGAACGGGGCACTTCCCAAAATATAGTAACATAATGATTATGTCCATCGGATAGAGTGTCCTTTGCAATGAAAAACGATACCCAGAACAGTAATTTTGGACGAGTAGTTTTTGTTGTAGGTCGTCCTTAAAGGGCAATGAAACCCAAGCAAAATGTTGCTTTCATAGTCTTGAGGAGATTAAGAGGAATACTCTCTGAAAGTTAGAGCATAATCGGGCAAGAAACAAGAAAACTACGGCTCTTTGAAGATGTCCATAAATTCTTATGGGTAACTCAAATTGGCAACGCACTCTGATAAGTGTGTGGACAACTCCCCATATGTTTTGTACACAAAAGTTCCCATTTTTACAGTTTTCTTCATAGTCACATTTTTTTGTTCCTCCAATTCATGATATGTTATGTAAAAAAGCATTTTACAAAACATAATGTTGAACTCGAACGAAGGGTAAACATACATTTTGAGAAAATTGAACAAAATTAAAATTTTGTGTACAAAATGTATGGGGAGTTGTCCACAACTTTGCCAGAGTGTGTTGCCAATTTGAGTCACTCAAAGAAATACATGGCTCTTTTCAAAGAGCCATAATTTTCTTATTTCTTGACCGATTGTGCTCAAATTTTCAGGGACTATTCATTATATTTAGTGTCGTATAGTGCATACAACAATTTGTCTGGATTTCATTGTCCTTTAATGCCATTTTGCCCCCAGATGGTGATTGAGGTAGTGGCCATGACAGGGATTTTTTCCTGACTGTATTAATTCTTGCTCGTTGTCCACCCTACACATGGAGTCACAACAATATGTGCATTTGTAGATATAACTAAATCTCTGTCGTTATTTTACATCAGAATCTACATGTATATGACTGCTTTGCATTGGAATCCATGTCACTATGACTAATACTTTCCCCGATGCCATTTTGTCCCCAGGTGGTGATAGAGGGTGTGGCCATGACAGGGAGATGTTTCCTGACTGTGTTCCTGCTCGTTATCAGCCCTACACTTGGAGTCACAGCATTCTGCGCTGCTCAGGTAAGAAGATGATATGCTTCATTAAAGCGGCATTGCCTCCAGGGCAAGATAATTGGGGGACATGCAGTGAATTTTGTATGGGGAGGGCAATTGTTATTCTATGTTTTCTATCGTTTTTCCTTTATACCATACCACAAATATGGCATCTATTGACACATGCCAGCCACCATTTTATTTTCGCACAATATAGGTACATTATATAATTCCATTCTATTGTAAAGCATCACATTTTCACTCCAAACTCCAAAGTGTTATTATTTGTATGTAAAATATATACAAGAATGAGAATCACTATTATTTTGTGCCATTAGTACCTCTTTGGGTTTGAACACTTTGATGTATTCTGTGCAAAGGGATTTTCAATTTAACCCGACCCCTCCCCCATGAGTACAATTATGGAATGAAGATATACATATAAGATGCATATTTTATAAATGTGTTCCTATTTTATTTTGTTTGTAGGTTGCCCCCTTTTGTGGGAACCTTGGGCTCCACCTCTATTTACCACCTCTCTACAAAGTTGATCTTGGCTTAATAGCCACTGGATTGATACCAATCTTTATCTATCCTTTATACCATCTTGACAGATTGTGTACAGCTACCTGTGTGTGTTCCTCTACTTTCTCTATTTCTCCAACTACGCCACGTTTGTGTCCAAGAAGGATGAGGACTTTCCCATCAAGGAGACGAGAGGGTTCTTCCCTAAGAAGCTTCCAGACATGGTATTAGTTCGCATTAAATATAGTAACTGTTCCTTTTATTAATATGCAGGGCCATTTTGGGCAGGTGTAATACAAAAATGTGCTACTCCCTGTGTAAATGTACAGGAATCTAGTTACTTACTAAATAACAATGGCTTTATGGTGGACAGTCAAAAATAAGTTGCTGAAGCAGATTGTAATTGGCATAAACACATAAATCGGTCTATCATAAAAACATTAAGTCTATTGAATATTCATAATGCTTTTACTGAATTAAAGGGATCTAGTAACTTTGTTGACATGTGCAAAAAGTGATGAATGGTTGGTGCAATGTATATTGTTGTTATCTCATATGTCCACAGGGTATTGTGTGAAAATTTCAAGTCAAATGGACATTGTATGGCCAAGTAATGAGCGAAAATGCAAAGTGATATTCAGTAACTCACTCCACTCACTTTGTACACGGAAGAAAAACTCGCCCGGAGTTTTTCTTATCTGACTACTTCAATCATACATATCTTTGTAACGAAAGGGAAATTTGAAAAACCGAAACCTGTCCCATGATTTTATTGTTAATACGAATACAACAAGGTATAAGGGAACCGCTAGAATTAAAATTTTATTTTGAGGATTTGGACAATGTTACTAAGTCCCTTTAAGGAGATGAGGAGCGAAACCTTATAATCCTCTCAATGAATACAATTGTCATCATGACATTTGGTGCACCTTTAATCATTCCTTATTTTGATATTAAAGTTATTGTTATGGTTGTAGACAAATTATGTTTTTGAAATATGCTGATGTCTCCTAGTGCATATTATGTGCTGTGGTTGCAGAACCCTAACCATAACTCGTATTATTTCTCCTTTAAAGCCATGGACAAGTCCCGAACTAGCCAAGCTAACGTGGAGTTTCTTCAAGCAAGGTTTCCTCAAACAAATATTGACCGAAGGTAAAGTAAGACGCAAACTGATTTTGTTGTCACCTTTCTTCAAAAATCATGTTTCCTTTCTTTCTTTCATTACTCCAATAGTTTTGTGATGAATATGAACTTGATTTTAGTCATGTTTTCTTTCGTTATTTATAAAAAGTGTATTATGGACTCTGTATTTGAATGTTGGCTCAGGTTTGACCCTCAGTCAGGTCCCTCAGTAGAGCAGTATGAAACGACAGTAAATCCTTTTGAGATTCAGCGACCAAGGAATAAATACTGTTGTTTATAACTTAGGGCCTTGGATAGCCGTTACATTTTTGGAAAAAATGAAACGTCTGCCAAGGCCAGTGTGTAACATTTTGTTTGTGTATGATTCTCAATCTGTTTTGACCACTAAACATGCACAGGTGAGAGGTATATGCGATGACACTATTTTATGTGTTGAGCTTCGTTGACCAAAGAATCTATGATGAAATAAATGACCTGGCAGTTTTGGCAGCTAATTTTATCAAAATGTAATATGATTTATACAATTAGAAATGTCAAGAACTATTCATTTCCATTCTCAACTTTGTTCTATTTTAATGCTCCAGATACACAGGTGAGAGGTATAAACGTGTTGAGCTTCAGTGACCAATAAATCTATGATGCAGTTAATAAACTGGGACCACTGCAGCCAGATTATTATTTCTAATTAGTATTTAGAATATGAAATTGAGAATGAATTCTTAATTTTAATGACATTCTACTTAAATGCTCGAAATACACAGGTGAGCGGTATGTGATGACGCTGTTGAACGTGTTGAGCTTCAGTGACCAAGGAATCTACGATGCAGTCAATAACCTGGGAGCCCTGGCAGCGAGATTTATCTTCCTACCCATCGAGGAGAGCGGTTACCTCTTCTTTGCTCAAATCCTCAAGAGAGGCCACAATTTCAGCCATCAAAATCAGGTAGGGCACCATTTATATTTTTTTTAAATCATAATTATTTCATTTTGATTCCTGATGTGTCACATCAAAAGACAAAATACTCTTAATGACAAGTCAAATGTTCTACCTAGTTATGCACCAGAGTGCACAATTGTAAGTAAAAAATACAAAAGCTCAGAGGGAGTCCCCCTTCCCACTCCCCCCCCCCCCCCCCCCCCCCTCTCGGTCGCTTCCCTCCCTCAGGAATCGGTCTTGTCTGGGCACCTTGTTCATAATGTTGTATCATGAATAATGGGGCATTTGATTTATTTTTGGACTATGTATGAAACTTTGCGAACGTTATTTTGGGTGACGCATATTTCATAATTATGTATTCTTCATTAAAAAATATAACCTTTCATGGTCGGTCAATCATGAAATGTTACCCAAATATAAAAAATGTTGTCACGTCAGCATTTTCTTCCTGGGTAGCACTAGATTGCTCAATTTTAAGTCAACATATTTAAAATCTCCCTACCGTGAGAATAGGGACACCCCTGTCCTACACCCTCCACCTTCTCGGGCGCTTCACTCTCTTGCAAGGTCTCACACTCGCCCATGCTCAAAGTTGGCAACCATGTTAGCACTAAACACCAAGTTCTAATTATCCCCTTATCTCTTATATTTCCTAATCTTCAGATTTGATACACTCACTAGTAATAGTATGTTTACTCTCCTGTGATCTCCAGGATTCAATTAAATTGGCAACCAACATATCACAGTCTTACTGAAGTTTGATGTGTTATTTGATGGTTATCATGGTCTTTGGCTGTGCAAAGTATGCAATGCTTTTACATGTATTCAACACTAAACCAAAGTTCTTTTTAATCTCCTTGGCCGGTATTCTACTAAATTTATCAACTTAGGCTGGACTAAAAAAGACAGATATTCCCAGTTACCAGTTAAACAAGTTCAGACAAAGGAAATTTAACAATCACATTGATAGTTGTCATGCACCACTTCTGATTGTTTCTTGTCATTAGACATCCAGACAATTGGAGGCTTGACATTCCAATGGCATGTTTGAACATGTCTCTAGTTATACAGGGTGGCCCAAAAAAAACGGAACGGGGCACTTCCCAAAATAAAGTACCAAAATATTTATGTCCATCGGATAGGGTGTCTTTTCCAATGAACAACGATACCAAGAACAGTAATTTTGGTCGTGTAGTTTTTGTTTTAAGACGCTGTGAGTGAAACCATGTCAGGTGCCCATTTTTGTAATTTTTTACCCAGTCAATACCAGTTAAATTGCACGCCCTGCCCGTAATACCATTCAACGAACATGTCCATTCTCTCGGCACACGGCTGAGTGCACACTAACAATGGCACGCCTTAGAATCCATGGTTCAACTGTATGAAAGGCGGTACGTGCGATGTATCAAGCACTGGCTCGGTAAAAATTGACAAAAAAGAGAACCTGACATGGTGTCACTCCCAGCGCCCTAAAACAAAAACTACACAACCAAATTGACTGTTCTTGGTATCGTTGTTCATTTGAAAAGACACCCTATCCGATGGACATAATACATTTGTTACTATATTTTGGGAAGTACCCCGTTCCGTTTTTTTTTGGGCCACCCTGTATACTGTCCTTATACTGACATAATACAACTGGTGACATGTTAAACAATGTCATTGGAATGTTAGTCTGAGGAGAAACAATAGGGTTTATCTCTAGTGGTGCATGCTAACAATCAATGTGCTAGTCAAATTCCACTGGGGTGGAATGGTTTGTACTGGTTAGTGGTATTTTCGGGGGGGGGGGGGGGGGGGGGTGTCTGTCCTCATTGAAAGGGGGGTATCATGCGTGACCAAGAAAACAAGTAATTAGGGTGGTTTTTTACGATCAGGCGAGATACACGAGTATCTCGAATAGGGTCTCAAAATCACCCAAAATCAGGAAAAAGGGTATCTTTTTTAGGCTGATGAATTACTCGTTTAGGGTCTCAAAAAGATGAATTACTCGTTTAGGGTCTCAAAAACTCAGCTTACTTGCTTAGGGTATCAAAAATAGTTATCACTTGCTTTTAATAGGGGTTTACAAAAAAAAAGATTACTTGCTTAGGGTATCAAATATAGTTATGACTTGCTTAGGGGTTTACAAAAAGTTGATTACTTGCTTAGGGTATCAAAAATACTTGCTTAGGAGTTTACAAAAAAATTATTACTTGCTTAGGGTATCAAATTACCGATAATCATACTTACTTAGGGTGTATTTTTTGCACCACGCAAATACTGGTTTAGGGTGCTTTTGGCAAGTCCTTGGTCACGCATGATACCCCCCTTTCTATGAGGACAGACCCCCCGGGGGTATTTTATGTCCATTTAGTCCAGCCTAAGTTGATAAATTTAGTAGAATACCACCCAATATCTCTATTTCCCAATCATGGTATTTGATATGCTTGCTTGTAATAGTATGTCTTCTCGTCTCTGATCTCCGGGATTCAATTAAATTGGCAACCAACGTACTACAGTCCCTACAGACCCTTCTGAAGGTTGTTGTTGTATCATCATGGTTCTTTGGCTATTCGTAATCCTTATAACTTGTTTCTTCTCTGATCTCTAGGATTCAATTAAATTGGCAACCAATGTACTACAGTCCCTTCTGAAGGTTGTTGTGTTAGTAGGATGTATCATCATGGTGTTCGGCTATGCGTACTCCTATTTGCTGCTTGACATCTATGCTGGGCCTGTTCTCAGCTCGGCTCCTGGTAAGGAATATTTTAAATTTAGTTCCTGAAAAATGTTTGTTAAAGGAGTGTGAATGAAAAAAAAGGAGAAGAAGTTTATTATAAATGTTAAACAAAATTAAGAACCATAAGATAAAGTAATTTTGGCAGACCTCTATTCCCAATTTGCTCTTACATGTATTTTACTACATGTATATCAGTAGGTGTGTATGAGCTTTTGATTGCAAAGAATGAGAACTACCGTACTTTGTTAATTGATTTGAAAAAAAGTTGTGTTTTCACCGTATAATACAGTTATTTTGTACCTTTTAAAAAATTCCAAAATGGTCCCATTATACTAGGTCAAAGGGTCCTGCTCTTGTCCAGTGAATAGAAACAACCATATGTTTTTATTTGATTTGATCAAAACATGAGGTAAATCCTTTGATAGCTTTTGATAGCTATCCTTTTCCTGATTTGTTCCCACTATACTAGGTCCAAAGCTACTGCACTGGTTTAGTGTGTACGTGCTTCTCATAGCTGTGAACGGTACAACAGAGTGTTTTGTGTTTGTAGTGACAGTCTACTATTCCTAATTTGTTCCCACTATACTAGGTCCAAGGCTACTGCGCTGATTCAGTGTGTACGTGCTTCTCATAGCTGCGAACGGTACAACAGAGTGTTTTGTGTGTGTAGTGACAGTCTTCTATTCCTAATTTGTTCCCACTATACCAGGTCCACGGCTACTGCGATGGTTCAGTGTGTACATGCTTCTCATAGCTGTGAACGGTACGACAGAGTGTTTTGTGTTTGTAGTGACAGTCTTCTAATCCTAATTTGTTCCCACTATACTAGGTCTACTGCGCTGGTTCAGTGTGCACGTGCTTCTAATGGCTGTGAACGGTACAACAGAGTGTTTGTGTGTGTAGTGACAGTCTTCTATTCCTATTTGTTCCCACTATACTAGGTCCGAAGCTACTGCGCTGGTTCAGTCTCAGTTCTCATAGCTGTGAACGGTATGACAGAGTGTTTTGTGTTTGTAGTGACAGTCTTCTATTCTTGATTTCTTCCCACTACACTAGGTCCAAGGCTACTGCGCTGGTTCAGTGTGTACGTGCTTCTCATAGCTGTGAACGGTACGACAGAGTGCTTTGTGTTTGCCGCCATGAGCCAGCAAGATGTCGACAGGTAAATAGAATTGGGGAACTACATGTACTTTCCTTTTTTTTGTTCCTCGTGAGTTGTATTTTATAAATCAGTTCAGCTAGACGTGGAGCAGTGATGGGCAAAAAGTCCTCTTGCTCACCCCCTCCCCTTCTTAGCAAGATGCGTACTCTTTATTATATTGCTTTTTGAAAGTAGTGAGACTCTTGTACATTTTATGGGAAATATTAAAAACAAATTCCTCGACTACTTTTCAAGCTTCAAATCAGGACACGGAAAGAAACACTTAAATTTTGTTACGCATTGAACAGTGCAAATTTACATGGGCTCTTAATTTTATGGTTTTCAGGGACCTTTTTTTAAATTTCTGAAGCTAAATCACTCGGAGCTCCTATGTATACAAATTAGGACCGCAGGGGATATTTATCACATTAAGTATGTTGTCTACTATTTTCACTGCTCGTAATGGGATTTGAAAAATGGTTACAATTATTATTGCTTTGCCCAACAGGTACAACACAAAGATGCTTGGTTTTTCAGTTGTCTTCCTGTCGTCATCTTGGTACCTGACCAAGCTGTTTGGCAGCGTGGGCTTCATCTGGGCCAACTGTCTCAACATGCTGGCCAGGATAATGCACAGGTATTGAACCTAAACTATCAATTAAACCTTAAATATTGATTTATTTATTATTTATGAATTTGGCAGCGTGGGCTTCATTTGGGCCAACTACAGGTGTCAACATGCGGGCTAGAATAATCAAACTTTACATAGGTTTGATATCACCATGAGTAACCAATGGGAGAACAGATAAGGTTTCTTTATGGTTTGTTATCTCATTGCAGCGAAGGTGGCAGGGTAAGCAGTGGTGGTGGTAGCATTATTATTATGAATTTGAGTTGGGTTATGATGTTGATTATGTGTCATTGTTCTTGTTGGCAGCATCTACAGTCAAACCTATGTACATATAGGCCCCGTTGCAGAAAGAGATACAATCGATTGTAAGTTGCAATTAATCGTAAGTCAGATCACGTGTTCTAGATGCGCAAATCTGATTGGTTGAAACACGTAAATTTTCTGACTTACGATCAATCGTAACTTACAATCGATTGTATCTCTTTCTGCAACGGGGTCCTGGTGACCATCCAAGGGACACTGTAGACAGGTGACCTCTATACTTATAGACAGGTTCCACAACACTGTTTTACTCTGCAGGGGAACACTTTTGGTGGATGCTATTCAAAACGAGTTTGACTGTATTACTGCGGGAGTGCAGTAAAAAAAAAAAAATACACCGGGCTCAGGGCCAGTAGCCCCTGGAAATTGTAAGAGAGTTCAATTTGTGTTCAAGTGGGAATGCCTACAGACCTTACAGAGGACTCATTCTTTCCGTCACACTCTCTCTCTATGAAAATAGTTTGCAATCATTGTAATGTAGTGTTGTGATGTTGTTTCATACCTTATACTTGTATATTTGTATGAAATTTCAAAATGAACTGATTACATTTTTAACTACTTTTTTGTAATACTAATTTTTTTAGAGTGTCAGAGTGATAGAATGTTTTTCTTTTCGTTCTCTCTTCGCAGCATCTACTTTACTTCATCTCCAAACATTACTCTGGCAGTGCCTACAGACCCCTTAGAGGCCTCATCCCGTCCATCACACTCTAGGGGTTAATTTTGGGGAATACTATTTGTGTGTTTATGTGACCATGCTTACTGTTGTTGTTTTTTTACGGAGATGGGAGGTGGGGGGGGGGGGGGTGTTGGAAATGAACTGAAATTCCACTGTGATCCCACTGACTGTTTGAATAGAGTGATGTTACATTTCTTTTTTTTCTTTTTTTCTTTTCTTCCCAGCATCTACTTCATCTCCAAGTATTACTCCGGCAGTGCCTACAGACCCCTGAGGGGCCTCCTCCCATCTATCCCAGTGCTCATCACACTGTCCCTGTCTTGGCTCATCACTGCCGTGTCTGAAGTAAGTATGGGCGACACCCTACTTGCAGGGATGCCAGTTTTCAGGCCAAAGCCTGATTTCACATAGATTTCACTTATAAATTCAGGCTTATTCTAATAAATTTTCTGCAGAAATCATCTATCGTGACTGTGATTTCAGCAGTCTTGGAGGTCTCGAGGCCGACTTTGCCAGGCCTCGGCCTCGGCCTTGGCCTCGTAATGCCGTGACTCGGACTCGTCCTCGGCCTCGTAGCATGCGGCCTCGGCCTCGATGACTCGAGGCCGGAAGATTTCATAGAATCTGATGAATTTAAGATTCAACATCTATTCACTATTTTCAAGTATTTTCCAATAATATTTCATTAAAAAAAAATAAAAATGTAAATCATACGATTGATAGTTAAGTTCATGCACAGCTACGACCTACGTACGTACCGTACCCATCGATATCTCTCGATGTAATATAGTACGGTACAGTCAAAGATCCTACATACAGCGCTGCAGCGCTCTGATATACAGCGTGCGCACCCTAGAATTTGAAGATCTTGGTTGTTCAAAATTTTAAACAGCGTTAGAGGGACCGGCTTAAACAGCGTTTTTGGTTGTTTAAAAAGTTGTTTAATTTGTTTTGCTGTGTATGCACAAGGCAAAGTAAGTTACGCAATGGCATGTGATCGATTAGATCACGATTATTTGGTAATACTGAAGTATCTCGAAAATACTTTTGCATTTTCATGAAATTCTCAGTCTTGGAGGTCTTGAGGCCGGCCTCGGCCTCGAGGCCGGCCTCGAGGCCGACTTTGCCAGGCCTCGGCCTCTGCCTTGGCCTCGTGATGCTGTGACTCGGACTCGTCCTCGGCCTCGACCATGGTGTCCCTCGACCATTATTGTCCCTATACATGTCTATAGCAATCCTCATCTATACCTTTTGCTCCTTTTCATGTGTTCAATCATCTGTCTTTACTCTTTCACATACAGTAAACCTTGCATGAGTTACATCCATTACATGATGCATAAAAGGTTTAGACTTCAGCAAATTTTGACCTATGTATTTAGAATATGTAAACAAAAATAATTTAGGTATTGAAGACAATTTGATTTTGATACCTTAAACATTCTTCAAAGACCCCACCCAGCCTTTAAAACTTTCATGACCAGTCTTTACTGAGTTAATACACATCTATAAATAAAAAAAGGAATACTAGTTTGGAAGTTACACAAGTTTAAGAGAATTGCTAACTCTTCTCTTTCATATCATTCCTCCAATCTCTTTCTCTCAGAAAAAATTTGGCCGGAAATCAAGTCCATGGTCGGACAGATTTACTCATATAGGGATCGGAGGGGTGTGTCTCCTCGTCGTCCTGGCAACCATCTTGCTGACGGAGCGAGCTATGGTAACGTTCGTCAGGGAGCAGTGGGCGGAGAGAAGGAAAGCCAAGTTAGGGAAGATGAGGAAACGAGAGGAGGAACATTATGAAGAAGAAGATGAGGAGGAGGAAGAAGGAGAAAGAGAGGGAGAGGAGGTTGATGGAGAAGATGAAGTGATTCCTGGCAAAGAGAAGGTGCAGTAAGTCAAAAAATCCCCCAGATGAAGATTGAAATAAGAAAATATATGAGGAGAGAAGGTAAATAAGTATTATGGTTATTTAAAGAGGAAGGTGGTGAGGAGAAGGAGGAGGAGGAAGAGGAAGGAACAATTTAGAGAGATAGAGGATGAGGAAGAAGAAGATGAACGAGAGAGAGAGAAGGTGAAGTGATTCCAGTCAAAGAGAAGGTGCAGTATTTAAAAACACCTCAAGAATCCACAGATAAATAGTAAAAAATTAAAAACCGGAGGAACGCCAAGTTAGATATGATGAGGGAACATGAAGGGGAACATTATGAAGAAAAAGAAGATGAGGAGGAAGAAGAAGATGAAGGAGAAAGATAGGAAGAGGAGGTTGATGGAGAGAGAGAAGATGAAGTGATTCCAGGCAAAGAGAAGGTGCAGTAATACACATCTCATCCATCTCCTAGAAAACAAGAGAAAATGGCAGGATAAAAGAACTCGTGAGGTTCATGAGGCAGAGAAATATAAATAGGAAGATAAAGGAGGAGGACAATTGAGAAGATGAAATCGTCAGGTGAGCATAAGAAAGGCATGCTGTCACTTTTTGGATGAATTGAGCTCTACTTACTATCTTGTACGTTGGAGTCTCTTCTATGTGATGTCAAACTTCAATTAATGATTATTATTTATAATGATATTTATTGGAATAAAAGAGTTATGTAGGGCAACTTCAAACATGATAATGTAAAAACCACAAAAAGTGACTTAGTGCCCTTCTCTTTATCGACTAACACAATGATGCTTTGAGATATATCAAGAAATCATTAGAAAAAATAAATGAAGGAGCAGTTGAATGAAAGACATCCGGAAGAGAAAGAAAGAAAGAAAGAAAGAAAGTTGAAAATCTGTTGTTACATTCCAAGAATCCTTTAGAAGAAAAGGAAGAGTAAATTATGAAGAAGAGCTGGAGGAGGAGGATAACATGTTTGGAGAAAGAGAGATGCAGGTAATGGAAGATGTTTCAACGTTTCCCAAATGAGGAGGAGCTAGGTAGAGGATGGGGAGGGGAAAAAGAGGAGTAAAAGATGAAGTAAAATGATACTTGGGGAAAACAGAAGGTACATCAGCGCCCCATTGCAGAAAGAGGTGCAATCGATTGAAAAGTTGCAATTAATTGCAAGTCAGATCATGTGACTAAATGCGGAAATCTGATTGGTTGAAATGCGCAAATTTTCTGACACAATCGATTGTATCTCTTTCTGCAACGGGGCCCCGGACATTTAAGAATCCCACACAAATTTAAGAGAGGAACAAAGGTACGGCTTCCCGAGAAACAGAAGGTGCTTTTAGACATTGCAAAATAGCTTCTCAAATGGGATGAGAAAACATACAATTGTTGACAATTGGAAAGATTGTTTAAAAGGTTTTGTTAACATTTCTTTGTATTTTTTGCCCCGATTGCCATGTATCAAGCTGCGATGCTTTGTATGTGAAATGGCACATATTTATTGCATTATGTACTAGACTAGTGATATGATTGTGCACCACATGCGACTTATAAGTATGCATTCAATTTGCACTGGTTATTATCTTTATACGTAGCTGAATAGTACTATAAATGAAAAGCCAACAAAATCAGATTGCATTGCACTTCTTGAACCATCATCAGGGGCAGCACGGCTAGTATGCTCCCCGGGGAGTTGAGAAAGTATGCCATATCAGTGTGTGGGGTTTGAAATGTACCTGATGACCATGGGTAATAATGATTAAATAATTATTTAAGCGCAGTAGAGTATATTTATAGTAGCTACGCCATATATAAATGTTCATATTGTTATTAGTCAAAGCAGACATTACAATTGGATAGAGAGGGGGTGATTATTCAGCAGCAAGGAGAAGGTTCAAAGGGGGGCAGGTTGCAGTGCTGTAGTCAAGTTTGGACTCGAGACTGCTTTTGATGGTCACGTGACTCGGACTTGGAGCAGAGTCACAATGTAAAACAAATGGGAACATGCTATTTCATTGGGGATTCAGAATTTGTGGACTCGACTCCAGCCCTGGCAGGTTGTATTGCAACAAGGAGTAAACAATGTGACAAACGGTATTTGTATAAATTGTTATTATAATGTTGTTCATGTCTCCATGCCATTTCTATTAAATACAAAACATCTCTCAGATATAGATATCCCCTCCCCCCCCCCCCCCACCCCCGCCCACCTTTGAATTAAATCCAATTGTATACTCAAACCGTCTTGCCAAAACCTAACAAATAAAACAAAACAAAAACACTCAATTTTTGTGAGTACTAGTACGTGTAGCACTTTGGTTGATTATAGTGCAGTGCACTGTTAAATCATGTGCTTTGTAAACGTTTTATGTAATTAAGTGAATGTTAAACGTTACTTATCTCAAGACTGTCCGTGCAGGAAAATTATGTTATGAATAATATTAACAACAAATGTTCATGGTAACTAGATAAATAAAAAGTTTCTTCTTTCAAACCTTCATGCTTTAGTGTGGTTGTATAGCTTTCATGTGAAATAGTCACAAAGACATTCCAGCAAAAATACTGCAAATATTTTAGATCTCTTGATTATTTTGTTTCTTGGATCATGAGTTTGGGATTTCTTGTGTTATATTAATACTAATGATCTTTCCATAAAATAATGCATTCATTCTCATTTCTTAATGTATAAAGGAATAAACACTATAATTTAATTTGATTTAGCATTTTGTAGGGTTATTATTTGTTTTAAAGGGGTAGTACAGTTTTGGTAAGGCTGAACTTTAGTAACCAAACCTGGACAGTAACATTATAAACTAATAGTTATAACTCCACCATGCTCGAAAGGTATATAAAATTACAAACGACTAAGTAAAAAGCCTGTTATCATTCAAAAAGAGCCATTAAAACACAAAAGGGCGTTTTTCTAAAAAGGCATTGGTTTCAACCATTTTTCATACAAAATTATGCATGTGATGTTTGATTGAAATAACGATTAAATAGGGAGATCATCAACAACTATTTAAAAAAATGCTTTTGAAAATTGTTGAAAAAGTGCAAGCATTTAAAAAAAAATTGTTTTAAATCATCTAATTATTTGGGCCCCAAATAATTATAAGGTCAGATATATTTATTGATATTTCAGCCGTTTCTGGGTCGATTTGGACCAAATAAAGTTTATTCTGCCATTAAAATTGGATGTTCTTTCAAATTCGACACTCAGTTTTTCATTACCTCACAAACAAATTGTGATGTGCAGCGCCCTCTCTACCAAAACTAAACTACCCCTTTAAGTTTCAGAATATTACTTTTTAATTGTTAGATTGATAATTTTGACATAAATTTCTGTGTATCGTTAATAATTTTGTACTTGATTTATTTTTCTAAAAAAATACATTGTAATTTTTGTATGGAATTGTTTTTGATAAAAACAGGCTGAATTTTCTAATGTGTAGAAATTTTGCATTTTCACTGAGAGTATCGAAATAACATAAAACATCTAAAATATGTGTCTTAAAAAGACAAGCTGAACAGTGCCTACTACTACATTGTTTAATTATGCATTCTGTGAGCTGTTATTTTTGTTGGCTTCCTGTTTGTAAATTTAACAAGTATCGCTTGTTAAAATGAATAAAACAAAAAAATATGGATCAATATATAATTTGTTTTTATGTTACATTGTGTGACTTTTTCCTCTCGTATTTCAATCCTAACAATAAACAACTCACAGATTTTGGAAACATATTTCATGGTTGTGTGTGAATTTGGTCTGTTTGTGTGCATGGGGCAGTGTGAATTTGTATGTTTGTATTCATGATGTATGTTTGTTTTTGTGTGCTTGAGTGTACACGGGAGGAAGCATTTGTGTGGGTGTGTGTGGTGTGTGTATGCGTTTGTGTGTGTGTTAACCCTAACTTTAAAAGACACAAAAAAAGTGGGTGCGTGCATTGATGTTTATGTGTGTTTGTGTTCGTGTGTAGGCGTGTGATCGTGTGAATGAGTGTTATCTGTTTTATCTGAAATGTAAGGTAGACTGGGATTTGGAATCACAAGTTGATATTTATTTCATTACATTAAAAATAATTGACATATATAAATGACATTAACTATGCCATTTGTTGCATTTATTGTGTGTCTATGTCTATGGGTTCACTTGGGGAGTAAATCATGTGAATGTGTGGGTAAATATCAAAGATAAACATTTCAAGAAAATGTTTTGATCGCAATGTGTGATTTATGTAGATATTACTCATGATCATGAAATATAATGTACTTTTGGTGGCACATGAAACAAATACTATTATTCTAGCTATATTTGGAAGGTAGCGGAAAAAATAATTGTTTCCTCAGAACTCGTAACTCTTTCCCATTGTCAGGGCTTGTCTCGACGGAAGTGTGTATTTTACCACCATGTTTATCCCGTATGTGACGGCAACGGCTTCAATGTATCGATCATAGACGTATCGACGTATCAAATAAGGGGGGGGGGGGGGGGCAGGTGGGGGCTTTACCCCCCAGCCCCGAAGTTTTTGAAAATACAAAATATATTTGGGCAAACGGCATCTCATTTAGGGGCAAATTCATTTGATTTGGGACCAAATTTTTTTAATTTTCGGGCAAAAATCATAATGGTGAATATTTGGAAAGGATGATCTCCGGCTACACCCCCACCCTACCCCCAAAACGAAGATTTACCCGCACACCCATGGATATGACTGAACTATCATGACTCGATCTGGGCCTATATATATTAATTCAATGTTTTGTCGGTTGTTCCCAGAAACTGCCGTTTTTGCATCGTTGTTCGTGAGAACGTACCACGAGCGTGCATGGTGTTCAATTCTATTTAGGTGGTCCTCTTTCTTTCCTTGAATTTGATCGACGACATTCTCCTCTGTTTCTGAGAATTGTTATCTCAACTGTCAACAAACTCACACTGTGTTTACTTCTCCCTCAATTAGGGCCAGCGTCCATCCCTGATAAAACAATAGGTCTATGGCAAATATGGGGGAATCAATCAGTGTTGACTGTTGGGTATCTCGAGATCGATCTTGATCTCGAGACCAGTCTCGAGATCGGCATCAGTAATCTCGATCTTGTTCTTGATCTCAGACATTTCTGATCTTGATCTCAGCTAGAGGTTCTGATCTCGATCTTGAGCTGCGGATCTTGGTCTTGATCTTGATCTCGGACTGTCTGATCTATCTTGATCTCGAGACCAGTCTCGAGATCGGCAACAGTAATCTCGATCTTGTTCTTGATCTCGGACATTTCTGATCTTGACCCTCTGGTCTTGGACCCAACACTGGAATCAATACCTTAGAAACCCCCCTTTTACTATTAGTTTATGAAAGGACGTTATATTAGAGAAAATATTCGTTTGGCTTTAGATATGATTGATTATACAAACTTTTATGATATCCCTGGTTTTATGGTGCTAGCATTTGATAAGTTAGAGTGGTCATTATGTTCCAGGCATTAAAGTATTTTAATTTTGGTGATGATTTTATATCCTGGGTAAAAGTTTTGTATAATGATATACAGTATATATAATGGTCATGCCTCTGAAGTTGTTAACATTACTTGTGGTGTTCGCCAATGTTGTCCTTTAAGCCCATTGCTTTTTATTATTTGTAATGACATAATGAGTATTTGGATTAAGAGTGAATTGTGATTAATGATATAAATATTAAAATAAGTATGTACGCAGATGATACAACATTTTATGTGAAAGACATTCACTCTTTGTCTAGAAGTATATATATATACTTGAAATATTGAAAAGGTATTCAGGGTTAAATATAAATCGTAATAAATCAGAAATCATAGCTATTGGTTATCACAAAGCCAACCCCCAGACGTAACTTTTACAGGATTGAAATATTCTAAAGGTTCGTTCTATTTATTAGGCGTGCGTTTTTCAATAAACTCGAATGATTTATATGAATTAAATTTTGTGCCTAAATTACAAAGTTTAAAACGAATTTTGGGAATATGCATGGTCGATGAGAGACTTAACACAATTGGGTAAAATTATCATTGTCAAATCATTTGCCATTTCCCAACTTATTTTTCTTTTATCTGTATTACCGAAGCCCCCCCCCCCCCCCCCCCCCGATTTATTTATTCATGAATAGATTATACCAGATAAGATCAATCGGAAAACAATTATAGCAGATTATGATGAAGGGGGTTCGAAAATGTTACACTTACCATCAATTATTATAGGACTCAGGATCGCATGGGCGATGAGCTGGTTAAATACAGAAAATAAAGGCAACTGGAAATGTTTTTTTGAATTTTATATGACAAATTTAGGCTATGATTTATTTTTGACTTGTAAAGAGCAATTGATGGAAATTAATAACTCCTTTATAAAAGAAATTCTAGTAGCCTGGAGTGATTTAACTTTTCTTGAGAACCCAAGTGATCATTTTATTCATAATAACATTATTTGGAATAATTCATGTATCAAAATATATGGGAAGGTTGTTTATAAGTCTGATTGGATGAATAATGGCGTAATACAAATCTATCATTTATTAAAAGAGGATGGGTCATTTTTTAGTTATGATGAATTTGTCCAAAAATACCATATTCGTTGTAATTTTATGGAGTTGTATTCTGTTATATCCGCCATTCCTTTACAATGGAAACATAATATTAAAAATGCTCCCATTTCAAATATGAATCAACATGAACATTTAATTAGTACGTTGAAAAAGAAAACTAAAATATGTAAAGTAATTCATAAACTATACATTGATAAAATAATTCAAGTTCCAATTTCACACACAAAATGGAACTCAATTTTATTGGAACCAATAATGGATTGGAAAGAAATGTACGTTATTCCCTTTAAATATGCATTATCAACAAAAATTAGGTTATTTTCAGTTTAAAATATAACATAATATTCTTGGGGTAAATAAATATTTGAAATTTGTTGGTAGGTACGGTATATAAGATTCTGATCAATGTGTTTTTTATGAATATGGAAAATACTGCTGAAAACTGCTTGTCTACTAAAAAATCGCCAATGTGGTAAAATGAGAGTCGTATACAGCCTAGCTTTCAATCCTAGCAGAATCTTCGTCAGGGCACCAATGACAGTTACTACAACAACAAAAACAGAATATATACCAACATAAACACATGTATGGAAGGGGGGCTGGAAAGAGGAAAGGAGGCGGAGACACAAAACAATGAAAGCAACTGTGAGTGGGTGAGTGTCAGGACTGCTTGACCAATCAGGTCAAACAGGCATGGGAGGGTCCTTAAGTGGCTGCAGTCAAAGAAAATGTGATGAGAGTGTAAGGCTTAGAGAAGAATAGAGGTAGGGAGGATCAAAGAAATAAATCAAGAAATGGAAAGAGACATGTGAACAAAAGACAGTTGATGAGGTGTGGAAGTGCACTGGGGCGCTGAGAGGGGAGGAATGTGTTTTTTGTTTTAAATAATGTTGAATCAATCGCACATTTGTTCTGGGGTTGTCCTTTAACCCATCAACTTATATTCCAATTTCAGGAACACACCTTCAATAATCAAAATTATATTGACTATGAATACAATTATATTTGGAATTCCTGGAGGTAATTTCTGCCACTTGAATTTTGCTATTTTATACTCAAAATATTATATATTATCTACAAAATGTAAAAATGGTAGATTATCATGTGAATTATTTAAGAAACAGTTGAAATATTATTATGACCTTGAACGAATAATTGATTAAAAATGAGACAAATTTGTTTTATTTCTTGATAAATGGAGAGATGTACGATTGATCTGAAACATGTTATAACACATTATGTTATGTATCATTTGTTTTACTGTGTACTGTGTACACATAACATCAATTATTTTGTATTGTGTACTTATGATATTTTGTTAATTTGCTTTGAGAATTCTGACTAAATTTTATTCAAAAAAATAATGAAAAGAAAACAATTTCAATTCCTCTTTGGTAATAATTTCTTTAAAGTGTAGGCATTAAATGATTTTTCTTTTTAAATCGTGCAATAAAATAATGTGGGTCCCACATTCATTCCAATCGGATATATTATATTGATATTTTAGCTGTTTCTCAACCGATTTTGATAAAATAAAGTTTGCTTTATCTCTAAACTCATGTGCTCTTCCAAGTATAACACTTACTTTTTGTATTACCTCACAAATGAATTATTTCCTGAAGAGCCCTCTAAACCAAAACATAACTATCCCTTTAAAGATTATATTTCCGTCAGGTATAATTTGTCATCAACGAAATTCGTTGTGTGTACTTTGGGCTGTAACATATGGCAGATGCTAATTTACTTGTTTTGGCACATTTTAAACGTTTTGAATATCATCAAAAATGAGAGGAAAACAAATATTTGTAGGATACAAGAGCCGTTCATTTTCAATTTGAGTGACATCCGTTCTCCTAGCCATGTACTTTTTTTAAAGATGAGATTTCTGTCGGGTATAATTTGTTATCAATGTAATTTATCGTATTTACTTTGGGCTGTAAAATAGGGCAGATGCTAATTTGCTTGTATTTGCACATTTGAAACGTTTCACATATCAGCAGCATATTCAGTTTATTTGGCGACAATTCAAATTTATGACGCAGTTTTTTCAACAAGCACTAGTTTTAGTAAAGTTAAACAATCTGAAAATACTTAGTACTGGGATAGCCTTAGAGCCTCTGACGGGGGTTCAGGGGCGGAGCCCCCGGAATTAAGCCTTCTGGATGTTAGCTAGTCAGAGCCCCAAAATCAGAACTACCGGCTTACAAGCAAACAAACGAAAAACACAAACAGTGGGTGTGCTTGGGCCCCAGGAGCAGCCCCCCCCCCCCTCTCTCACACACAAACACACACACACACACACATACCTCGCTGCGCCAGTGATTCCTCCATGTACATCTCTCCACATAATATCATTACTCAAAGAATAATAGTAATGTTTATCTGCCTTTCTAATTACCCGCTGCCAGCAATAATTCAAGTCATGAGGGTTAAACGTTCATTTATGAACAAACGAAGATTATCTTCACGTTTGATTATAAATGTCACACACTTTAAATGTATGTTGTTTTTAAAGGGATCGTACAGTTTGGGTCAAACTGAATGTTAGTTACCAAAACTTGCACCATATCATTAAAAACTATTAGTTATAATTCCACCATGCCTGAAAGGTAGAAAAACTTACAAGCGGGTAAATTAAAATTATGTTATCATTCAAAAAGCAGCCGTTAAGACACAAGAGGGCGCTCTCTAAAAACATAATTATTTCAACTATTTAAAAAAAATGTGAATGTGATGTTTTGTTAAAAAAATTACAAAAAATGCAATAGAGAGATCATTAACAACAATTTCAAAACCTATTTGGTATATTTTCGAAAAAGTGTAGCCATTAAATAGTTGTTTTTCTTAAACAATGTTGAATAAATGTGGGCCCCAAGAGCTCACTTCCAAAGGCGCTAAATTCACTTCCAATAAAAATTGAGTTAACGATATATCTACATGTATAATCTACGTAGCTATCTCGGAATCCACATTTTACGACAAACAACTCACTCAAAATCAAAATATAGAAAGTTCAATTTTCATATTACCTTAGGCACGTGTACAAAGTGGGACAAAGAAACCTGTTTTCAACGGAAGTTGAAAAGGTGGATTTAGCGCCTTTTGGTTGAAAGCTCTTCATTTCCTGTAAAAAAAATGTTGGATTACGGCGATAGTTCCCTTTATGATATATGCTTAAGGTGAGTTTTGTTTCACTTAATAATTTCCAAGATATATTGATTTTACTGATCAAGGGCGCCTGGCATTACACCCAGCCTAGTAAATGACACGTAACCGCATTTTTCCAAAGCCAACCCGTGCAGTTGTATAGGAGTTAATTTACCGGTATACAGGGTCTTACTAACATTTTATATAATATCGATATTGTAAACGTCAATATTATTCCATAAAAAGTCATTATCATCTCAGCTAGCCCATATTGTTAATTATTTTTTCTTGACACTATCCTGAAGTTGGCTTGCAAACAGCTAGCAACAGGAGGGCAGTATCTTTAAAGCATATTATGCAAATCGGTGCATCTTCTCATCAAGTGCTCTTTCAAATATCAGAAGCTACATAGCCTGAATATTCAAAGCACTGACATAATGTAAGTGTACTCAGAAATTAATGATATTATTTTGTCTCCGATTACGTTACTTTGTAAAGATACCGGGGAATGCATTTCAGGAGCCAGGCAATGCGTGGGCTCCGATAATATGATATCACTATAATGTCAATTGATAGGGAAATCCTTTCAAGTGTGATGCCCACAGCTCTGTAACGCAAGCTAAAAAGGTATAAAGTACCCTTTAGCCTGGTTCCTGGCACTTCCTGCACCATTCGTCTCTGAAGATATCAGTTGATCATCATCAATTTCACTGACTCTCTCATCAGGCTCCAGTCTCCAGATAGAAACGATCACGATGAACGCCAAGCTAGTCTGCATCGTCATCCTTTTCATATCCGTTGCCATCAACATGGTTAGTCAGATTTCATTCATGTTTTTTAAGAAGTTATTTTACGAAGTAATTTTTAATAATTCTTGCTTATTTTTAAAGTAAAAAGACGAAGTCATAATTATTCAGCCCCTTTAAAGGGGTAGTACAGTTTTGGTAAGGCTGAACTTTAGTAACCAAACCTGGACAGTAACATTATAAACTAATAGTTATAACTCCACCATGCTCGAAAGGTATACAAAATTACAAACGACTAAGTAAAAAGCCCGTTATCATTCAAAAAGAGCCATTCTAAAAAAGCATTGGTTTCAACCATTTTTTCAAACAAAATAGTGCATGTGATGCTTTATTGAAATAATGATTAAATCATCAATAACTATTTTAAAAACGCTTTTGAAAATTTTTGAAAAAGTGCAAGCATATTTTTAATTTTTTGAAAAAATCAGCTTATTATTTGAGGCCGCAATTAATTATAGGGTCAGATATATTTATTTATATTTCAGACGTTTCTGGGTCGATTTTGACCAAATAAAGTTTATTCTGCCATTCAAATTACATGTTCTCTCAAATTCGACACTCAGTTTTTCATTACCTCACAACAAATTGTGATGTGCAGCGCCCTCTCTACCAAAACTAAACTACCCCTTTAACGATGTGTGCTATTCTTATAATATGCAGCTTATATACAATATTGCAGCTGTACACGGTTGGTAATAAGCAAATAATTACCGTTGGTGAAGGTGATGGGACAAACTATCACGTCCGAGGCGATCTGGATGTAGCTATCTTTCCGAAGCGAAGCTGAGGAAAGATAGCGTATACATTCAGATCGCCGAGGAAGTGATAGTTTGCCATCGCCTGAAACCAAAAGGTGATTATTTGCTTTATATTCCTCATCTTCTAGATCTTCTAGATCTAGTACTAGTCTACTTTTACTGTGTTACTAGGTTTGATCTACTTACCAATATGTTATTCCATGACAATTCCATAACAGTTCAACATGCAAATTCTTTTCACCCCTGTTCGCACAATTGGTCATAATGTCGATGAAATTGAAAACTTTACGTTGTAGTCCACAAGGAGAGTCCTGGACCTGGTCTATAGACTAGACTGTCTTGAATCGTGTTCATGCCGGTTTCACTGACAGGCCGTTTTACATTGGCTTTCCCCTCTTCCTTGAGTTTCCGAAGAACAGTTTTGAACACTCGACCAGGTTTCGCAAAGTTGGTATCCTTGATAATGTCTATGTCTCGCAAATTCAAAAAATGTCTCTGCAGACCACATACCTCAAAGCTTGTAGAGATTTCTTACTGTATGACTCACCATTTCGCGATTTCACACCAGCATACAATCTCCCCAACACTTGGTCTAGCGATTTCAAGTCCATGTCAGACAGTTTGTCAAAATGTATGATTCCCGCATCGCAATAATCTTGGAACACTTTCAGGCTGAACTTAAGTTGTCGCTTTGTATTTTTACTTTCACTCTCCAGTAAAAACGTGTCCATTTCATCCTCATCCAAAAGCTCAAACCTTATGTTTGTGGCCGCCATTTTAGTAGAGTACACAGAACGAGTATGCAAACAGTGTATGTACGATACTACAACAGGGGCGTCGATCTGTTCGGAAAACACAATGCAATTGTTCACAAACAATGCTCGCCCCGGCCAATGCATTGTGTTTTCCGAACAGCTGATCGACGCCTCTGATGTACAGTGCATAGTGTATGCAGTGTACTACACGTATACCGTATGCACAACGAATACAATTAAATTTGTAATTCGCGCGCATAGAGTTATCGCGCCACTTATTGGTATTCAATTCAATGCAACCGCGGAGTGTAGATAGTACTTTTTATCTAGTGAGTGCAACGCACTTTCACCCAAGATATCTACAGAGTGTAACGATGGGCGAAACTATATTTCATCACGTGATTAACTTTTGACCAATCGTAGAGCAAGATTCTTAGTATGTGGAATATAATAAGCAAATAATTACCGTTGGTGAAGGTGATGGGACAAACTATCACGTCCGAGGCGATCTGGATGTAGCTATCTTTCCGAAGCGAAGCTGAGGAAAGATAGCGTATACATTCAGATCGCCGAGGAAGTGATAGTTTGCCATCGCCTGAAACCAAAAGGTGATTATTTGCTTTATATTCCTCATCTTCTAGATCTTCTAGATCTAGTACTAGTCTACTTTTACTGTGTTACTAGGTTTGATCTACTTACCAATATGTTATTCCATGACAATTCCATAACAGTTCAACATGCAAATTCTTTTCACCCCTGTTCGCACAATTGGTCATAATGTCGATGAAATTGAAAACTTTACGTTGTAGTCCACAAGGAGAGTCCTGGACCTGGTCTATAGACTAGACTGTCTTGAATCGTGTTCATGCCGGTTTCACTGACAGGCCGTTTTACATTGGCTTTCCCCTCTTCCTTGAGTTTCCGAAGAACAGTTTTGAACACTCGACCAGGTTTCGCAAAGTTGGTATCCTTGATAATGTCTATGTCTCGCAAATTCAAAAAATGTCTCTGCAGACCACATACCTCAAAGCTTGTAGAGATTTCTTACTGTATGACTCACCATTTCGCGATTTCACACCAGCATACAATCTCCCCAACACTTGGTCTAGCGATTTCAAGTCCATGTCAGACAGTTTGTCAAAATGTATGATTCCCGCATCGCAATAATCTTGGAACACTTTCAGGCTGAACTTAAGTTGTCGCTTTGTATTTTTACTTTCACTCTCCAGTAAAAACGTGTCCATTTCATCCTCATCCAAAAGCTCAAACCTTATGTTTGTGGCCGCCATTTTAGTAGAGTACACAGAACGAGTATGCAAACAGTGTATGTACGATACTACAACAGGGGCGTCGATCTGTTCGGAAAACACAATGCAATTGTTCACAAACAATGCTCGCCCCGGCCAATGCATTGTGTTTTCCGAACAGCTGATCGACGCCTCTGATGTACAGTGCATAGTGTATGCAGTGTACTACACGTATACCGTATGCACAACGAATACAATTAAATTTGTAATTCGCGCGCATAGAGTTATCGCGCCACTTATTGGTATTCAATTCAATGCAACCGCGGAGTGTAGATAGTACTTTTTATCTAGTGAGTGCAACGCACTTTCACCCAAGATATCTACAGAGTGTAACGATGGGCGAAACTATATTTCATCACGTGATTAACTTTTGACCAATCGTAGAGCAAGATTCTTAGTATGTGGAATATAATGCCATATATTCTCATATACTGCACATTCCATGATTGCATAATCATTATAACAAAAGAGGTAGCACGGGTATAGGTAGAGTGACGGCAGCAGGATAAGAAATACGAACGGGAATATTATCGAACTTACTTTCCTAACTCTTACCATATAGACCTAGGTCTATATGCTCTTACTCACTGCATACATGATATCAATGCACTTTGCAGCTTTACACGTTTGATTTTGAGTTACGGTTTATTCCTATGTAATGGACATTCCATGATTGCTTAAAATCTTGTATATTTTTAGAGATAATTAAACAATTAACATGTATCATTATTTACATTCTCCATAAAAGCATCCAAAGTAACAAAGTATGTACATCGACATTATCATGAAGTTTTACAAAACAATGTCTTAATTAAATGACTCAAAAGTACAAATTAATATTATCAGTTGAGAATGTAGGAACAATAAAACAAAACAAAGAAGGCAGAAGCCTTATTTGGTGTTGAGCCCGGTTGGAAAGACGAATTCATAATAATGTTTGTGGACGTGTTATTCAATTGCACAAACAGACAAATAATAAGGTCAAACGTAGTGATGATTACAACCAGTGGCGTAGACATGTTCTTGCACCTGGGGGGGGGGGGGGGGGGGGGAGATGATTTGCCGTTCACCGGACCAAGACCAATTTGTTCGCTGCCGAGACCACCTGCCAAAATATTTCGAGACCAAGACAATTGCTTGAAAGTCCTCTCAGTGGGGGGGGGGGGGGGGGGGGGGGTGGGGGGGGGGGGGGGGCGGTTAGATGTTAAGATGGTCGTGACCAGGCGGGGCAGGAAGCAGTTTGGGATTTGGGGGGGGGGGGCAAAACCTATGGGGGCTCACTATTTTGTGTTGGTAGGTGCTCATGCCCAACCACACTCACAGTGCTGCCAACTTTAAGCCAGATGTGAGAGTGAGACATTGCAAGGAGCGAAACGACCAAGCCCGAGGGAGCGAAGTGACTGAGCGTAAGGAGGGTGTGGGAGGGGGGGGGGGTGGGTGTCCCCCCTCCCACGGTAGGGAGCTTTTGCATTTTGTGACTTGAAATTGTGCAATCTGGTGCTTACCTAGATAGGAAATTCGGGCTTAACATTGACTGTATCTGGAAAAGCGTGTTATGATTTGATCAACCAGAAATTTTAAATATATTTTCAAGAAGAAAACAAATAATTGACACACTAATAAATATGCACCCCAACACACACACAAATATTGTATTTATATATAACGTCATACACAATTCCAACATCACCATATGCCACATTATGTATGATCCAACAACATAGCCTAATGCCAAGAATGAATCCCGAGGGGCGAAGCTACCGAGATCTGGGGCAGAGCCAAATAGGGAGGGTTTGGGAGGGGGTATCCCCCTCCCACGGAGCAGATTTTGCATTTATATATATACTTGAAATGGTGCAATTTGAAGCACGTCAGACAAGCAGCCAGATCAATGCCAGCCTACACTGGAACTCACCCCAGACCATACGCAAGTCACACAACAAACTGAGATAATCTGTTCGCGCGCGAAGCGCGCAACGAAAATTGAAAGTGAATGTATAAATTACTTTTTGAACGTTAGAATTAACAAATCTTCGCTCATACAACTAATGTTTTCTTTCCCACTCGTATACAGTTACACACACAAAAATATATCCTTCCCTAAAACCTGGGGGGGGGGGGGGGGGATGATTGTACATTGTCATCCCCGGCCCCACCTTGTGTGGTGGGGGGGGGGGGGGGGGGGGGATGCAAACCCCTCATCCCCCAGTTGTCTACGCCCCTGATTACAACGTAATTATACAATCGATCAAACGTATAGTTGTAACTATTTCTGTGTACGTAGTTTATTCACTTATTAGATAGCATTACATATACAAAGCCCTATACAGGGTGGCCCAAAGAAACGGAACGGGCCACTTCCCAAAATAAAGTAACAAACGTATTATGTCCATCGGATAGGGTGTCTTTTCAAATGAAAAAACGATACAAAGAACAGACAATTTGGTCGTGTGGTTTTTGTTTTAGGGCGCTGTGAGTGACACCACGTCACGTTCTCTTTTTTGTCAATTTTTACCCAGCCAGTGCTTGATAAATCGCATGTACCGCCTTTCATAGCATTCAACAGCGCGCGCCATTGTTAGTGTGCACTCAGCCGTGTGCCGAGAGAATAGGCATGGTCATTCAGTGGTATTACGGGCAGGGAGTGCAATTTAACTGGCATTGACTAGGTAAAAAATGACACAAATTAGCACCAGACATGGTCTCACTCACAGCGTCCTAAAACAAAAACTACACGACCAAAATAACTGTTCTTGGTATCGTTTTCCATTGGAAAAGACACCCTATCCGATGAACATACACATTTTGGTACTATATTTCGGGAA